>JAPSGF010000011.1:4142809-4211138 GCA_035772895.1 Perdix hodgsoniae
ATCAGCTCCAATGCAAACTCAAGTCCATGGACGAACAGTTCATTTTTAGGCAAGCCTTACACACCCACCACTAGAATTTCATAGCTATAGACAGACTGTAAAGTCTGTCCAAAGTCTGTCTACTGGAGTATTATGACACATTCAACAGCTAGTGAAATCAGGTGAGTGCAAGTGAAAGATACCCACACAGCTGTCACATATTGCTCACAGTTATAGAAGTTATCAGAAAGCCACAATTTGTGCCATTTCTAATGACAGATTTTGTGAATGCTTTTTAACATTTTAATTTTAAAGCTTTTTTTGTTTGTTTGTTTGTTTTGTTTTGTTTTGTTAAGGACAACTTTCAAACATACTGCAAAAAATAGGAATGCTGATTATTATTTCCTTTCTCCAATCTTTTCTGGGAAATAAAGCTGTTTTCAAGACTTTTTTTTTTTTTTAAGTAGTACATCTGAAAGTGACTGAAGATGTTTTGAAAACTGAGTAAACCTGTAATGAGCTTACCAAGGCTGCCAATGTAAAGGCAAACAGCTGTACAATGGCAGCAGAGAGCACTGTGTTGTGTTTAAATACAGTCAGGCAGAAGCCAGTGGATAATGCTCAGTAATGGGTTAATCAATACTTATTATGGTTTTATTGGTTCACTAAAGAGAGAACAGAACCTAGTGAGCACAGAGTCGAAAAATCACTGCATCTGATCTAGATAACATCTTCTCTCCCTTAGGGATTTCCCTATTCAAGAATCCAATTTACCATGCCTGATTGACAAGGATTGGATCCTAGGGAATCACATAACTCTTTTTAGGACCCAATAAAATCCTAATGGATTTGTCTGACCGGTCAGGAGATTCAAGTTTTACTAAACTGAGGGGCTTTGTTGCAATTAGCCTGTATTCTACTTGCTGTTGAAAAACTAAGCTCTTAGGAGTCATTGCTTTCTAAACCGCTGGAGTCGTGCTGGGTTGTGAATGCCAGATAAAGTTACCTTTCATTGCAAAAGGAGACTCTTACAATGGATCATAAAATTCAGAAAGCTTAATGTTAAATCACATTAAATTGGTGACCCAAATGATGAAAAAATAGTATCTTCCAAGTTAAGGGCAATGCTTTTTTCATTTTATGGTATTAAAAAAGATATTGTACAGCAGATTCAAGCCCTTGAAATAATTTTCAAGAATAAACTTGCATGTTTAACATTTAAAAAAGAAAATAAATCGAAACAGATAAATAGATGAAGTCAATGTACAAAAAATCCATTCTGTCGTACAGTTAATCACTGTGGAAAACAATTTGTTAATGCTTCAATATTGTTGGTATTATCTTTCATTTTATTCCAGTGGATATTTGTACTGAAAATAATATAGGTTCAAGACTTTGTCTATTTGTTTCACTCACAGCCCTAGCCTGCCATGTATGTAGCCAAAAGTGAGTAAGGTGTGCGAACTTCAGTGTTGTAACAGCCAATTCCTCACCTGGAAAGTAACAGGAATGCTCTAGACTGGATCACAAATACAGGGTATCACAGTCTTGGATTAGTGATCTAACCTGTACCAAGTCACAACGTTTAGCTTCAGCTTTGCTGAAAACATTAGATTTCCAAGCCTGGTGTTTCTTTAACACTGAAAATGAAATAACTCCTACGTTCTGTGCAGATAGTTTGCATGGACAGGATCTGCCATGCCTGTGGATTACTACAAAAGTATGTGTTAATTCTTCTTTCACAGGAAAAGCATAAAAGCTATTTAATGCATCATTTTATGATAAGAATCACACAAGATCATTTGCAGAATTTGAGCAGCTATTACATCCTTTTCCTTCTACAGTATTTATGTAATGAAAAAGTGCTTTTGTAGCACTAAGTATTTCTTGTTTTATAAAAATGAATATAGAGGCAGAAAAGGGTATAAAATGAAATGAAAGGTAAGCAACAAGTACATATTAAAACAATAAAAATTTTGATCTACAGATCTCTTTCTCTGGAAGGGGAGAATGAAGAAATAGCACCAATACTACATTTTGGATTTTATTCCCTTTTATTTCTTCAAGATGATAGAGTTTGCCAGATTGGTATTGATATTCTTGGCAAATGTTCAGTGGTCCGCTTTAGACTTCTGTAATCTGTGTTATTTCCCAACACTGAAATATAATAGTAGGGATTCTATAAAAAGAGGAAAGATTTAAGTTGTATTACACTTTACAGTCACACTTCCCTTACTCAGAGGAATAAGAAAAAAAGCTCATCTGAGATGTTGATTTCAGCTTCTGCGCATCTTTCTCTAGAAATTCCAACCTATGCTTCATCTATTTTCACAGATGTCCTTAGACAGACTGAAACTTATTTCACTTACCTTCAGCTAAAACTGAGGTATGGAACAAAATTTAGTACTTAGGCTGCTTCTGCAGTTCATGGAGCATCTTTGGAAAGTGATTAATCTCATAGCGCAATAGGGACCATGAAAGTCTCTTGGAAATGCTTGCATTGAAGGCATTTAGACAACTATCTGAAAGTAGAGGTATATTTCTGAAGTGGTTAAAATTGAACTAAATACATTTCTCTCACAGTCATGAAGGTGACTGAGGAAGAGGGAATGAAACCAAAGAACTGATAAATTCTCAAAAGGGCTTAAATATTGTGCAAACTTTGGAACTTTGTTTTAGAGTTCAAAAATTTAAATGCCTTGCATCTCTCTCTTCTAGGTATATGTATCTAGACATGTAGAAAAAATTCTTTCTGACATCCTTTAGAAAATATTCTTACCCACAGTTAAGCTATTTTTTTTTTTGGGGGGGGGGAGGGGTTGTTCACAATGACTTATTTTATAGAAATATAATGCTCAAAGAAAGTATATATTGGACAGCACTAGATACTGAAAAACAACAATGTGGTTAATAGCAAGTCAGTTATCCCATATTGTCCCTGTTTCTTCTTTTTTTTATGTTAGGTTTTCAACCTTTTATAGTGTGGAACATATTTTAATAGACAGATTATTTAGCATCTGCATTACTTCTACCAAATAAGGGTCACAAAGACTACTTCCCTTCTTTTTGATTGCCTGGCAGTTCTCTGGTAACTAGACTAATAATTTCCAATGAAAATGAATGTTAGGAAAGTATTTAAGTCCAAATTTCCAGAAGTGAATATTAGCTTGGAATGTGTACCTTGATTCGCTTCCTCTTTAGAGGATAACTAGGTCAGTCTGGAGGGATATCTGAGCCACCTGATCTAGCTGTAGATGTCTTTGTTCTTTGCAGGAGATATGGACTAAATGGCATTAAGAAGTCCCTTCCAAATCAAATGATTACATGATTCTAAATGAACCACCTTTTTCTGAATCTGAAAAACATCATATTTATTACAGATTATAATGTGTAGTAAGATATCTCTAGAGCACTTTACAAATACCTTTTCAATTTCAAAATTGAAACAAAATTTCTGTTTTTAACAAATTTTCAGTTCAGTTTCATTTTTAAATATTCATCTTGGTTCTCAAAAAACCATACTGCAATGCAACACTAAACACAACAGTGTTATTTTAAAAGAATTCTTTTTGAAATATATTACTTTGAATATTATACACAAGGATGATTGCCAAAACATGGTTAAGTTATTCCAGGTAACTCCATCAGTTAGAATCCAAATAAATCCAAGCAAATAAACAGACAAAAAATTACAAAGAGGTTCCAAAATAAAATCAAATTTTCATGTTGGATTCTTACAGCATAGTTCCAAAATCAATGTAAATGCATGTGGTGTACATGAAGTTTCCTGGATACTGAGGCTACTCTGTAGACATGAAAATCAGACTGATTTTCCTTGGGTGCCAAAACATTAGAATCACAGAATCATAGAATCATAGTATCATAGAATCACTTAGGTTGGAAAAGACCTTAAAGATCATTAGTTCAACTGCAACCTAAACATACTAGCCTAACTCTAACCCTCTAACCTTCCACTAAATCATGTCCCTGAGCAGCAGGGTATGGGAAGAGAGCAATAAGCCCCCTCTTCCCCAGACTAAATAGCCCTAGTTCTTTCAGTCACTCCTCCTAGGACATATTCTCCAAGCCCTTCACAAGCCTTGTTGCCCTTCCTTGGACCTGCTCCAGCACCTCAATGTCCTTTCTGTACTGAGGTGCCCCAAACTGAACACAGTACTCAAGGTGAGGCCTCACCAATGCTGACTACAATGTCAGGATGACTTCCCTTGTTCTGCTCACCACACCTGATACAAGCCAGGATGCCATTGGCCTTCTTGGCTACCTGGGCACAGTGCTGGCTCCTATTCAGCCGACTGTCCATCAGTACACCAAGGTCCCTTTCTGTCATGCAGCTTTCCAGCCTTCCTCCCCAAGCCTGTAGGGCTGCCTGTTGTGAGCAAAATGCAGGACTCAACACTTGGCCCTATAGAAGCTCATACAGTTTATCTTGGCCCATCGATCCAGTCTATGTCTGAGCTGAGAAAATGAATTTGTGCTTGACCTTGAATATCACTGCTTTTCTTGATAGTGAGATTTCCTATCATTATCTAAATATAGCTTTCCATCTGGGACTACAAAATTCCGCCCCCCCCCCCCCCTTTTTTTTTTTTTCATTTTCTGATGTGAAGATCGCATGAATACAGGTATTCTACTTTTTCACTTATCTTTTTGAATGATTTCAGAGATCTAAAGTTCAGACAAAGAAGGTCTGTTTACTCTTGTTTTCTAAGATCATTCTCTTTCCTTCTAAAGTATAAGTTTATTCATATATAGTGAAAAAAAACACATTTTATTTTGCTTTTCATCACCAATTGAAATGGAAGATAAAGTACTAAACTTACTGGTCTGGTTGCAAGCCAAAGGGTATCCAAATACATACAAAAGTTATACATTATACACAGATATTTATACACATGCATGAATATTTATTTTTATATATAGTTAACACGGTGTATGGTCTCACTTACAGAAACAAAATGAATGCAGAAGATAGTATGCCTTATGAAGTATACTGTTGTATTATTCTTTCAGTGATTAATTTATTTTTGTTTGGTTCCTTTATTTACTTAGTACAAAGTGACTGACCTTTTAAAGCTATTCCATATGTTTTATTGTGTTTACTTGAAGATTTTTCCCTACTTTCTTATAGTAATAAATGAGTTCATTTAGCAGTAATCTGCTTTTTCTGCCACTTAAATTTATGCTTTTTTGCCTGCCAAGTGAATTGTATTATGAAAAAATACATATCAATGTTGCAGAAAGAAAAGTTCAGTTTTAGGCCTTTTTTTCTCATGCCAAAGCACAGGTGCTTCAGATACACCTAATTATAGCAGTAATTAAAGTTATTACCTTACCTGTTTATTCAAGGGCACAAGGACTTCTAATGGGAACAAATCAAGATATAAAGACTTGCTGTCAATTAGGCTTGAAGGTTTGAGGAGATAATGAAGGAGTTTTGGAGTCCGGTTTCAGTTCTATACAATAACAAAAATAGCAATTCAGCACTTCTTACTTTTCCTGGAACCATCCCAACAGTTCAGGAGAAGAAAGACAAGAAGATTACCTGGGTAACATGATCTTAAGGGTACCAGAGAATAATGGCATTCTCCCACAGCCACATCTACACTTGCTGCCAGCAGGAGATGGAACTGCTGCAAATACAAGCCCATCAATGCTAGAAAAAAAACTGTTCAGCTTCTCGTCACAGATCCTGTCAATATAGTGCTGGCCAAAGAAGGACAGGTGAAATGTGACTCTGCTGTGGGCAGTGCACTTTTGAGTCCTTGTCTTGGTAAAATGTCATGACATGACTAGCAGTACTTTCACAAAGATGTAATTTAGGATTGACAGTACATTGAAAATATCATTCTGCTACATGTTTTCTTAGACAGCGTGCCTCCATTAAAGTAAGGAAAAAGAAACTATGGCAACTACAGAGCAAGGTAAGCGACTTACTGAAATTCTGTAATTTGTCCTATCTGACCTATAAGTTTCAAAAAACTATGTCATACTGACTGGGAAGCTTATTGCTTACAGTCTTAAACATAATGGCATGCATACTTATATCTCAAAACAAACAGCTACAGTTTATTTGTATATTACCAGCCAAATGAAAATATCAGATGTGCATCACTTAATAAATTAGATTAGTCACACATTTTAAATATTCTGTTCTTGCTGTCTGATTTCATTATGTATATTTTGCAGCAAATAACTAGAAATGTTGCTTGGTAAATTGGAAGGTAGTGTATTTTAGTTGTAACCACTATAATCTGCTTCTTTGAGGCAGGCACTTCCAAACATTAATGAAAACACAGTGTGTCTTCTAAAATATAAATGCATATATCAGAGAAAATTAAGTGATGGCAAGAAAATACTTATATCTTCCTTTTTGGTCTGATAGGTGTAGTTCTGCAGAGAGGAAAATATTAACTCAGGATAACAATCTCTCTTTTATTGCAAGTGTCCCACAAATAACCAAAGTTTAGTAGTTCACTCCAAAAGTAATGCCTCCTATTTATTTTCATGGAAATTACAACAGATACAAAAAGCCCAACAACATTATTTGCTGGAGGAAATTCTCAGCTACAAGACACTATTATTCAGCATAGTCACCACCATTAGCTATGCATTTTCACCAGCCATGGAAAAAAAAGCCTGCATGCTGCCCTTGCAGAAATCTGCACCAGCAAAGGTGACCAACTGTTGTCACCACTGCTGAAATGCACCACTGACTGCATCACTGTGCTCACATTCATCTTTCAGTCTCCATAAATCTTCAGCCAGTGTTAATGAACATCAATGGGCACAAGATTTTCCACATGGAGAATAGCTCTTCGCTCCATATGCACTTGCACATCAGCAACCATTTTGTCAGACTGCCCCTGCTGCCATCTGTCACAAGGCAACAAAATGTAATGGAATGTTCCATGGCTCAGCCTCCACTGCCATAACACCATCTGTCTCTGATGTCATGGGCCAGCATAATAAAACAGGAGGCATTATTTTTGGAGCATGCCTCATAAATGCCAGCGCTGTAGGAGTTTACAGCAACAGGTATGTAGTGCCTGGTTTACGTCAAAGTGAAACAACAGCAAACCAGTGATAAGAGCTAGAACTAAATCACTTGACATTTGCAATGTCTGATTTTCTTTTCCAAGATATTGGAAAATATGACAGTTTTACAGATAGTTGCTTCAAAGACTTTAGTTTTATTATTTGGTTTATTTAGTCTCACTGGCCAAGCTATCTCATAATGCTGCATGCTTATCCCATCTCCATACATATTTTCCCAGTCCATGATGTCCCACCAGAAGCCATCGTGAAACAAATAGGGTCTGAATGTTAATTTAAAGCCAGAACCTTGCAAACAGATCCATTCACACATCTTCCATTGATTTCATTAACTTTGCAAGATGCAGACTCAAGGCCCAAAGGGTTACATTAATTCCATGTAGAGACTTTGAGGAAGCTTTCCAAGATTAGGGAAGGTGTGAAATAGGTTTCTTCCCTCAATATGCTAAAGTGCTTCTGGTGTTGTTTGGGTCACACTAAAGGAGATTAGAACCTCAGGGAAAATTTTAGGAAAGCATTTTATTTACAGATAATTCTCCTTATCTTTTATTTATTTTCTCTTTTCCTGCCACTCTGCTTTATTGTTATATGAAACATTAGCAAAACCACAGACACTTTTGTCGTTTCCTACTGATTACTCCCTAGCCAATGTCCTAATCCTCTATTTATTATATCACACGTGGTTATTATAGAAACTACTGAGGTTATAAGCAAGGTTGTGATTTTAGTGTTGGAACAAGAAGTAAAAAAAAAAAAAAAAAGAAAGAAATTAAACTAGTATGTAAGCTTTGTGGGATTTATAATTTGTTCATGAACCTGCAATTTTTCCTTTTCAAGTCAAAATGTTTCCTATAAATACAGTCAAACTTGCAACACCGATTCCAGGACAAACACTTCCAAAGTCTTCCAATCATTGAATCATTGGTTTTGCCCCCAGTTTCCATTGCAATAGAGACCTAGCTCTGAAGTGGCAAAGGAATATTAGTGTGCTTTCAAAATTATTCAAAATTCAGAGACTTTGCTACTGTGAGATAGCAAAGACCTGTATTAAAGGGAGCCCTGAAACTTAGCAAACTCATGGAGAGCTATCCAAACTTCCTACTTTAGCTACTTACTCTAGGACCAAAACCTGAACACAGAAGTCGAAATCTACGCATTTACTGTCAGTGGGAAGCTGCTTCTTCAGGAAGTCTGTGCTGAAAGTGCCAACAACCAGGCAATTTTAAGCATTAGGTGCAAGACAACTGATCTCACATCACATTTGGAATAGAACCTAAGCATTAGACAATTTTGATCCCTGTTGATGCTCTGACTTAGGAATCCCCTATTCTGACCCCTACCCATTCAGTCATGTGTGTCTTCAAGTATAATATTTTGCACTATAGCATTCATTAAGGATAGAATACAATTTCTCTTTTTGGATAAGTACTCTTTATGTATGTATGTATGTATGTATGTATGTATTTACTTACTTACTTACTTACTTACTTACTTATTTAGAACTTAGAGCATACTCTAAGATGAGAAATGAAT
The DNA here is from genome assembly GCA_035772895.1 of Perdix hodgsoniae. Lineage (NCBI taxonomy): Eukaryota > Metazoa > Chordata > Aves > Galliformes > Phasianidae > Perdix > Perdix hodgsoniae. The sequence goes on from JAPSGF010000011.1 coordinate 4,151,396, forward strand.
TTCAATAATAACTAAGTACCTTGTGGAATCTTCTGAGCCTCTACAGTGTATATTGCACAGATCGAAATACAGTCTAAGCCTTGAAGACAATACAGGATGCTCTTTTTTTTTTTTCTTTTGAAGTAGTTTCTCCTTTTCTCCTTTCCCTCTCTCTTGAATATATTTGGTTTGTATATTACTCTTTTTTCATGAATAACAAACCTTAGTTTACTTCTAGTAATTCAGTAACCTGAAAGTATTTTTAAAATCCTTTCCATTGCAGTATTAGAATTCTGACAGCGAACATTGTCATTATTGACAATATATATACTGTCTAATTTTGCTCATTTTGCTTGAAGTCATCTTTTGACGGTGACTGTGCTTATTCAATACCAGAGTCTTCTCAGAGAAACCTCCCTTCAGTTGTTGATTAGCCTGCATAGTAATGAATATCACAGTTTCTAGAGAATATTCCCTCTTTGTGAAAATACTGAATTGTTGGCACTGTGTAACTCCTTGATGACATATATTCCCACTTAAGTGCCAGAAAGAGGGAGTGGAGGATAGTAAGACATGAAGTCCAGGGGCACTTACAGGAGACATCATGACAAATTATGTAACATCAAGCACCTGGGAAACCCATGACGACAGTTTGGAGTGTCAAAATAGCTGTAGACTGTAACAGTAAAGTGCTGCCTGCTTTCTCACTTTGTTTTTTAAATATTCGATGCACTCTTTGAAGACAGTCTCATGACAGCAGACAACAAACTGAACCTCAAAGAGATAATAGATTCTGACATAGTGGATGACTCTTTTTCAGTTTTCTTGAATTTTCACCCCCCAGTTTTACACTTTCCTGGAGAAAGAAGCAATCTACCAAAAGGGCACAACTTGAACTGGTCAACAACTGGGTCCCTGATTCCCTTTCATGTTGCAGAACTGAAAGCAATAGATTTTATGCTCCTTTTCACTTAAGAAGTGCTCCAGATACTGTGCATGCAAAGGTACAACGAACAAATAGAAAGAGACTTTCCCACATATTTTTCTTGCTAGTGTGCTTATAGGTGAGAAAGAGACCATCTCAGTTACCATCATGATCTGGAATATTCTGCTTCCTTCTTAGTGACCATAATCTAATAAACATGAATACGCTGACCACAACAAATACTGTTTAAAATAAACATAGGGAAAATGAGCAGCCAAATAATTGCTGTCATCTCAGAAATAAATACCAGTGTTGTTCATATATGGTCTATGTCTTGTGAAGTGCAGAACATTGTATCTCTATTGACTTCACGTTGCAAAGTACACTGTCTTCTGAAAGTGGACAGTTGTATCTTGTTCTTCTACTGCAGTAGATTAGGGATTAAAGATCAGTATAATCAGCTTTAATGCTTCAAAGTCATTTGCTTACAATACATGTTTTAGATACAGGACAAGAACAGTTTGCCATATATACCTACAGGAGAGAGAGAAGCTTAAAGTGCCCTTTTATGCTCTGCAATTTACCCTGAGTGCAGATTGCATTACAAAAGGGTGAACGGCCTCTACAAGGCAGCTATTCCCACTCCTTTGCAGAAGCATGGGGAGTGAGTAATGTCTGGCTGTGACCCTTGCCCCGACATACTGACCAGCACAGCCTGGCTGGTGCAGAGAGAAGAAATCATCTGTACCAGGTAAAAGGCTAATGCAGTTTATTTTCTTCTTGGAGCAAGGGGTAATCAGGGACTATATTGTGACTGAGTCATGGTTCAGTCCCTGATCTCCAGAGGCACATGATGAGCAACTACTAGGGATAATTCAGTAGTATGCCCCATGAAAACAAGATCTTAAAGCTCAGAACAAGACATTATATTTAAAGGATAAGGAAAATCTGCAGGAATATGCACAGTAAAAACATATGAAATGGTGCAGCACATTTTCTTTTAAGTGACTTTCTCTCATTTGTAACTATAGTGCACTCTGTACTGCCCATGCTCCTGCACTGTCCCACACTGTTATCACAGACACTCTTTGATCATTTCTGCAACCAGGTTGATTGTAATTTTCAGTAATTATTTTTCTAGTTAAGTTTTCACATTTCTCCACACAAAAATAATAAAAAAATATAGGCTCAATTTAAACATTTTAAATACATTTCCTTGATCTAATTCTTAATAAGATGAAGAGTTCTTATACCAGAGATATTTATCTAACATAACCTCCAGTAGTGCTAACAGCTATCTTAGCACAGCTATATCTGTTTATGTATAATTTCAAGACTATGGTCCAGATGTTCTTTAAAATTCTAAATAACATACTTTTTCAGGTTTTGATCTCTATTAAAAATTGTTTACTTTATGCTTCATTGAATGAAATGCTGTTAATTTATTTCAAATTGTGAAATGAAACTAGCAAATACTAATTTTCAGCCATCACTGAGTGCAAACTAGTTAACTGACATTTTTTTTCCATGTTGTTGGACCAAGAATATTCACTGAAAACGCTGAATACTACAAATCTCAACTTAAAGATTTGATAATTTCCTCCTGAAAATGTTCCAGAATGCAAAGTTATTATTCACTAAATTTGTCCTAGTGCATTTAATGACACTGCTTGAAGGATTCTAGTTTACTTGTATGATAAACATTCTGCAAGGTCTGAACAATATGCATGAAACTATATTATATCAAACAGAGGAGATTCTATGTGAGATAGGCATACCTCTGTTCCCCTTAGGGTAACAATCATTCAGCAGTGCACCTGATGCATCCCAGTACTTCTATTTCTTGCACTCAGAAGTATTGGGAGATTTAATAAACACGCAGTACCAGGCCTGACTTTACTGCTGTTGATCGGGTACCAGGCAGACAGCTTCCTTCTCTGGCATCATTTTACTGCAGTTTTCAAACAGACATTTCACACTTTCTCTGAACACCAACCATAATTTCTGTCATGATTCGTTAATATCCAACAAACCCTCCTAAGGCTACTGAAACTAGCAGTTAACATTCAAAACATGAAAATCTGGGCTTGGATTCTAATTTGCTACTGATGCAATATTAAAGCAATATATGTATAAAATATTAATGCTGTATTTGTTCTGAATTTATTTTATTTAATTTTTTACATAAGGATAAAACCCTTGCGGCCTTAAAACAACATGTCTCATTTTCAAGGATGTCCTGGGGGGCAGACAGACAGGGAATACACACAGCTCTGTAACCTGCACAACAGTGTGGTAGAGGGACTGTGCTGAAAGATATACTCTTTCATGAGTAATAAGGGTTTTGCTGATAAAAATAAAAATGTCGTCTTATCTGTTTGACCAGTTGATAGGATATAATTTCTAATACTACCCCCTTGAACCCTCCATAGAAGAATCCTGGAGAAAACTTGGAGATAAGGTCCTTCACTTACTCCATCTGTATTTAAAAAAAAAAGAAAAAAAAAAAGAAAAAAAAAAGAAAAAAAAACATTCACTTTTCAGACAGGATTCTTTTCAATAATCACATTACTGTGATTACTGTGATCACATCATACTTCAGAAGCCTTGTTCATCCTGTTTTTTCTAATCAGAAAATAATTTTTATAGTAATTCTGACATCATCAGTAATGCCATCAGACTCCAAAGCTGTAAAGCTAAAAAAAAGCTGAGTCTCAGACTCAGAATTCAGCTAATTAACTGTGTATTTATCCAGTTCAGAAAATGCTAAGTTATTTTAAATGTCACTTTTTGATTTCCTTCTCGATAATATGAATCTGTGCTATATTTGATTTTTGGACACTGCCTGCACTGCATTCATTAAACCCAGTCCCACTGAACTATGACATTAATTGAGGCATTTGGGGAGGAATAAAAAGTACTGATCATGAATAAAGTGGAGCACAATCAGTAGTTTCCGAAAGTCAGAACAGTGGGGTCCTGCCATGGTAGTAGTGTACAAAAGTAATGAACAGCATTTGAAGTAGAGTTTGATAAGTTTATGAAAAAGACTGTATGATGTGGCATACTGGAATGTAAGAGCCCTAAAGTTGATGATCTCAGCAATCCTTCCTAGACCCATGTTCCTAACTTTGAAAGCTGTTACCATTTGCTAAGCTACATAGAAATCTTACTACTACCTCATTTTCTGAAAGATTTGCTTTTCTTCAACTGGGAGAATACACTCTGATTACCATGGCGTAGGTTATGTAGTGATACAGACATAAATGGCACTTTTATAAAGCATGAATTAAAAGGTTTTTAATCTGTTCATATTCCAAACTAAACTAAATGTGATTAAAAAACAAACAAGCAGACAAAAAAAAAAAAAAGGCTATTCTGTTAGAGTATGAGTGTTTAAGTTTTGCACAAAATTTTCAAACTTTAAAAATAAGAAAAAAACCGTTGAGTTTAGATATTGCTCATTATTTTGCAAATTCATTCAGAAATTATCTTATGAATGGTTACCTGTCTGGCAGCTCCCAGATATAGTATTAACATTGTGAATAGTCTAAGCAATTTTTCTTCTATTTCCAGTGCAAATAAGTAAATGGTTTACTTCAAGTTCTTTAGGATGTGGAAGAGCTTTAAGCTTTCTACTCTCAGAATATAAATAGTAAGTGTATTCCTTATTCATCTCAGCTAATGGGCTCTCTTAACTTCCATGTTTTCACCCTCTTTTCTTGAGAAATGCCAGCCAATGGAAGCACTTATATGAGTGGCATATTTCATAACCTGCTTTGCCTCAAAGCTGCCTGTATGGAGAAATATAAGGACTTTCAGAGCCTGACAAATCCTGAATATGCATCTACTTGAACATACAAAGTCCAAATCACAAGCAAAGGAAGAAAAAATAATTAGATAGGTTTGAACTTAACTGGAGACTTGTCATTTCAACTGTCATTTCAACATTATTGTCGTAAGAAAATAGAGTAAGCCAGGAAATAAAATTTAAGGAAAAAAAAAAAAGGAAAAAAAGGAAGTTTAGACATCAGGATGTGTGGGGTTAAAATGACAACTGTTCCAAGTAAGCAGTTATATCGTGCACAGGAAATGAAACAAAACAAAACAGAAAGAACAGTTATTTAGGCAATTGAATTAACAACAAATAATAATAACTTATACCGATAAAATATGCACTTATACTGATAAAATATGTAATTCTGTCTTACAAAGTAAATTAGTATCTTGGTACCATTTTCAATGGATGTGTTAATAGTGAATGTGAGAGAAAATGTTATCAAAACTGAATTAAGAAATAAAAAGAAACTACAAGCACCTGAAGCAGAAGCAAAGCTTAAGCAGTTTAATGAACTGAAATCAAATCAGATCTCATGATGTCACTGTAGAAATTTAAAAGAGCTACAGCAAGAAATTATCTTTTGTTAAATCTTTTAAACAAATTTATCAAGTCACAGCTCTACCCTTGTAGTGAAAAATAGGAAATGTACTTTCTGGATTTGAGAATGGGTAATGAAAATGATTAAGGCACTAGTATAAAGAGCCATGAATCTGATTGCCATTTTATGCAATGCATTAGAACAAAATTCAGTAAGCAAAGGAATTTAAACCATACTGCTTATAAATACGTTGCTCCTCACAGAGCTCTCATCACTGTGTGGTTATGTATCACTGCTGTATTTGGAAGCCACAGTAACTCATTCACATGGAATTAATCTGAGTGGTTGTGGCGGGTTACCTTGGCTGGCTACCAGACCCCCATACAGCTGCTCTCTCACTCCTCCTCAACAGGGTGAAGAGAGAAAATAAGATGGAAGAGCCTATGGGTGGAGATGAAGGCAGGAAGATCAGTTACCAATTATCATTGTAGGCAAAAACATATTTGACTTGGTGAAAATTATAAAATTTATTGTCAATTAAAAACAGAACTGTCTGATGAGAAAGAATGAAAAACTAAAAACCCCTTCCCCATCTCACCCCCCTTTTTCCCAAGCTGCAATTCATACCTACATTCTTGACTGTTCAGCTTCCTCTCTCCATGAGAAGCACAGAGGAACAGAGAATGAGAGCTGTGGTCAGTCCATAATGCTTTGTTTCTGCTGCTTCTACATGCTTATAGTCCTCTTCTTGCTCAAGTGCCCTTCCCATGGGATGCTGTCAGTCAATTGATCCAATATTTCTTCTTTTCACAGACTACAGTTCTTCAAGGAGTGCAGTCTTCATGAATGGAGTATTCCAGCATAGTCCTCACTATCAGCAGGTCCTGCCAGATCTCCTGCTCCTTCATGGAATTCTTTCCTTAGGATGTGAGACCTCCTCAGGAGACTGCTCCTGCATGGGCTGCAGCTTCTTTCAGGGCACATCCACCTGCAGTGTGCAATCTATTCCAGCATAGTCTTTCATGGTTTGCAGAGTGCTGCATCATGCTGAACCATGGTCTTCTCCAGGGGCAGCAGAGGAATCTCAACTGTGGCATCTGCTCCCACTCCTTAACTAACCTTTGTGTCTGAAGGGCTGTTTGTCTCACAGTTTTCTGACTCCTCTCTCTGTTGTTTTTACCCTTTCTTAAATTTGTTTTCACTGATGCACCACAACTTTGGCTGATGGACAGAACTGTGCCTTGCAAAGAACAGCCCTGATTCCTCCCATAAGAGCCACCCTTACAGCCATCCAAATACTAGCATCTTACCATGCAAACAAAATACAGTGACTTTTGTCTATTTTAAAGAAAAAAAGCATGAAGTTCTTATAACTAGTCTATCTCTGTCAGACATATATTTAAGTACAAGGGCTGCTCTGAAAGTAATGCCTCCTATTTCATTATTTTGGCTTACTACCTCACAGGTGGATGTTGCTCAGGCATGATCTGCTCTTAGTCATACTGACTGTCTTGGATCACCTCCTCATCTTGCACATGCCTCAGCTTCTCTTTCAGGAGGATCTCTTCCATGATCTCCCCAGGCACAGAGGAAAAATTCTCCAGCCATTAGTTCCCTGGGTTTTCCTTTCTCTTTTTCTTAAAAATGGCAGCAATTTTGACAGACATGACTTTTCAAATATGATGGAGAGTGGCTTGGCAACCACATCAGCCAGTTCCTTCATGACCCTAGAATGCATGTTGTACAACCCCTTAGACTTCTACACATTCACTCTCAAGAGGTGAGTCTCTTGGACTTGCTCTGCTCTTAGACTGGGAGAGATTTTGCTCTCCTGAATTCTGTTTGAAGTTCAGGGACACAAGAAGTGTGAGAAGCCTAATTTTTTTGCTAAAAAAAATAAAATAAAATAAATAAATCTTAGTTACAGATTTGGTACGGGTGGTAGAGTGAGTGATCAAATTCCTGTATTTTTTAATTTACTATTTAAGGGGAATAAAGAGTTAAGCATTTAGATATCTGGTATTTGGCCAATTAACTGATTTGAAAAATGGAAAATGGACATATGACATTTCTGGAAACTCTACAATTGAAGAGCTGATGAGTTTTTTTTACCAGATTGATATGACAACACTTCACTGCTATATTGGGTGATGTTTATCATATTACCAGCAAATTACTGAAATCTGAAATATATATATTAAAAAAAAAAAAAGAGTGCAGATATTGTTCCAAAATTCTCTATCTTGTCTCAGCAACGAGTTTACCATGAGAATGGGAGAACATCTTCTAATCATTCTAAATTAGTTATATTTTTAGTATGCATCCTATGTTTGTCTTCTGCTAAGAATGTATACAATACAGCTTCCTTTTTGGTAAGAAGAGTTAGACTAGTAGGTTATTTCATGGTTTCTCTTATAATATTCATACTTATCACTTCAGTGTACTTGGCTATCCTTGGTTTGCATTATTCCAAATTTAGAACTGCAAATATCAAAATACAGACATATCTAAATAATTCATTGCTGAGTAAATATTTCTACTTTTTAAATGCTAATATTATTGCCATTTTATGTCGTCCTTGTTGTCTTTGTGCTGCAAATATACAATATTTCTGTCCTTTCCTTTTCAGTGCCCTGATTTCTTCAGCTGAGCTGAAAGATGGTAAAATTTTGTGAACAGGGACTTTCTCTTTCCAGATCTTTGCAAAATACATGACACACTTGAAGCATTCTACAAAGATACATGTTTTTTGTTGTCATGGTTTAGAAGTCTAACCATTGGCTATGAGAAAACTCAATAAATCAATAGCAATTGTTATGATAACAAGTAGTAGGACACTGTGGAATGGCAGTTGTAGCATTATGCATGAGGAGAGGCACGACTTGTTTGGCTCTATTAAGCTAGTATTTATCTATGATTACATTGGGAATTTAGTCATAGAGATGGAAATTGGCTATTATGATCTCATAATCAACTTAATATTCCATAAAGATATAATAAAGGTAAAAAGAATCAATCTGTATCTTTGCGCAGTTACAAATAGCTCTACAAACAATACTGATGTGTCTTTTTAATTTGTCGTACAAAAAATGAATCTATGTAATAATCAATGTATAGTAATAAGAAACTGGTGTGAGAATAGGAAGCAAGCTGAGTGTTCCTGAAATACATTAAACTGAAATCCAAGTGGAATGAAGACACATTCTTCAAGAAAGAGTTAATTGACTCTTCTGTTTACAGTCCTATCAACTTCCCATGAAGAGACCTCCTACAATTTATGAAAGAATAGATCATTCTCCAACTCAGTTCTTGGTATCCCAGATGTAGCTTTTTTTTGCTTCTGGAGATATCTGAGAGACATCTTTTGTTTACAAATGAGACCATGTACACTAAATCATGACACAGAAGCTACCAATTCCATAGTTTTATGACAGTACTTTTTGGTTCTTGCATTACAGTGAGTCTCTCTTCATTGAGAACTCTTGGTGATAGGTGGACGCTTGGACTGGATAATCTTGCAGATCTTTTTCAACCTTAATGATTCTATGATTCTATAAAGTGTTTTAATGAACCTGTTACACTTAAATCCTGGCCAAAGCGATGCAAATTTTTCAACTGTCTCATTCCTGGGCTAAAGAGCAGAGAAATGTTTTGCTTCTACTGGTAAAGGATTTGTTAGTAGAAATAGATATTTATGAACGAACCGTGACCAATTTTACTACAGACTGACAATTGCAGAACTTTTTGCTCAAGACTTTCTGTCTTTCTTTTTTTCCTTATTTCTTGGGGAGGGGTGTGGGGGGGGGGGGGGGGGGGGGGGGGGGTTGGGGGGGGGGGGGGGGGAGGGTTAGGGTGGCGTTTGTTTTTTGTCCCTGTTTGAAGCAGTCATAAATCAAGGAAATATCTGGAATCAAAAACACAGTGAAATGCTTATTTCAGAAAAAAGATTGATCTTAAAAACTACACAGAACTTGTACATATATGTATACTTAAAGACATTTATAAAATGCCAAAAAGGTACACCAAATGTGTAGCCAGTGTTAACAAAACTCAGAATACTACAGATAGGTTGCCTTACACGAAACTTAGAAGATGACTCTAAGCAGACAGGAAAAAAAAGGAGAGTTTTTGTGCATCAAGTAGTAAATCTTTAGAAGCTCCTGCCACAAATAGTTGTTATGGCAGGATCAGTATGTTAAAAAAAGACAAATCTATGCTGCACAGAAAGCAACAACATTCATGTGCTTTACCTAAATAGGCCACCATTGCTACTTCTGAAAATTATTATTTGTCTAAACAGGTTACTTCTTGCATTTTGAGACACCTTTTTTTTATCATTCCACGTTGTTACTCTCATCTCCAATTCAGGCCTTGGTTTCCTTCCATGGTCCTTAGAGATCGTGCTCATGTCCTGGGGTCCTATGTCTGATGTGGGAACATTTCAAAAATGTGGGGAAAAGATAATCAAGTCTTTCTTTTCCCTTCCGGACTTTTACATTTTACAATTTTGGGAATCCACAGCCCAAATATATGAATGAAAGCGAGGGATACAAGATAGATAAACAGAGAAAACCTGTTATACAAAAGCAATCTGCAATGGTAAACAGAGGTGTGTTGTTTTTGGTTTCTCGGCTTTTGTTTGTTTGTTTGTTTGTTTGTTCTGTTGTGTTTTTTTTTGCATAAGACAATGAATTTTCCAATTTTTTTTTTAACATTATAAATAAATAAGTAAATATGGAAACAAAAGTGAAATTTTCTTCATTTCTTTTTTTCCCTTATTCATCACTTAACATTAGGTCCATGTTTTTATATCTTTATCTCAATTCAGAAGTTATCAGTGATAACTGATAACTGCTAAGACCTACAATACTCTTAGGTAATTTCTGGTGTGAATCTGAGTAAAAGCAAAATGACTGTTAAAAAACCTCATTGTGCATACAAATGATCTGGTAAAAGAAAAAATTAAGATTTGGAAAAATTTCATGTGAAAGATAAAGAGAAGAAAGGAGACCTGAGTCCATGATGTTATTTCAGTAACATATCAGAATGCCATTATCAATTTCTACCTATCACTGTACTTCTTTTCTCCTTTTCCCTCTGCTGGATATAACCAGCCTTGTGGTTGTAGTGTCTGATAAGGTGAATGTGAAATGCTGAAAAGGAAAATTCTTGTAACTGACTTATAATTTCACTTCTTTCTTTGTCCTCCTAGAAAGACCTGTGCTCTCTGCTTATTTTGTTCCTGCACTGAAAAGTCATAACACTTACATACTCAAAAGGCACATAAAGCATTCCCAATCTTCTTTATTTGCTCATTAGGTTGAGAATGTGAATAAATGCTTGCACAGCTTTTTGCATCAAGATCATCAATGAAATGATGCTGCAGAACTAATTTTTGAGAACTCCTTTCAGCATAATACATTTCCTTTTAGAACAATTAATCTTCTAGTTTTCTATCCAGCTATCTTCATGTTACAACTCCTCTACTAATTCCCGTCCTTACCATCTCAACAATTTTGTAAGTGGCACTGAACCAAAAGCTATTCTGAAGTCATGACAGATTAGATCTACTGCATTTCCCTTGTCTGAAGAATCAGTTATCTTATCAAGAAAACTATTGGGTTAGTCTGGCATGATCTGCCTTTGGTGAACCCAAGATGCATTTTATCCCATTTTCCATCTACTTCCTTTCCTAGTTACAAATAGAAAGTTGCACTGGACATGATGTGCACTTCAAGTAGTTTCAGAGGTAACTGTCTCACACCTTGAAGTACACATAAGAATATACAACTGGGTTTATTTCAGAAATATGAAATACAGAAATTGTAACTAAATTTGAAAAAAAGAAAAGACGATAATATAATGCAGATACACATAGTCTGAACAACTGGTATACAAACCTTTAAACAGACATTGTTACAGATCAAGTAATATAACCTGGCATACCAAATTCTTTCTGAAAAATCTCATATTAATGGATCTGATATTACTCTTAATTTTTAACTTGCTTGAAGATACTGATCTATTTGTAATGGATAACACAGTAACAAGTGCCATTTTATTATTTATTATCATACTATCTTCTTGGTCAAAAATAATGAGAAATTATAGTAAGGAAAATTTTAAATAAAATAAATATTCTTTAAATTCTGATTTGAAAAACAAAAGGCTTCCATTTGGAAAAAGCTGTCAAGTATGTCAAGTATGAATGATTCACTTTTGGATATTAATAGAAAGCCACCCATGTCAATCCCAGATGCTTTTATAGGATACACAGTATGAGGCTTTGAATTAAGATATAAGATATTAATAAAAATTAAGACCAAAAGTTGTGGTCCCTACATAGCAGATAATTTTGGAAGACTATATATCTAATATTATAACATTATTCCTTTATTAACTTTAATGTATAAGCAGCTGCTTTAAAAGCGTTTTTTTTAAATAGCCTTATCATTTCATATCAAGAACCAAATATTCAAATGATGTGAGGAGGTAAAACGTTCCTAAAATCAAGGGAGCTACATTCACCTGAAATTAAACAAACAATTGAAACATTTTTTCTGTATTGTTTATCTATGTTTGCAATGCAATTATAATAATACTGAATAGAATGTTTGAAAATTTGGTAAGTTATATCCATAAAATCATAATACTTTGAGTCCTTTATAATTATTTCCCTTTTGAACATTTTCATTTGAAAAACAAAAAATAAGCTTACTTCTATTAAGAAACTGAACTTAATACATTATTCTCTAGTGTTTCTATACCTGATTTTCCTGATGCCTTTACTCTACAGTCTTTTGAATTGGTGTCAAAGAAAGTCAGTGTCCTCTAAAACTTACCAAGGTAGGAGAGAGATCATGTGTGGCATACTAAATTTACCATGCTCATCATCTTAGCAGTCCTAATTCTAAGAAAACTGCATTAGACAATCATAGAAAGGGATCAGTATTGAAAACTACATCATTATGTATACATATATACACATATATTTGTGCATGAGTATATGCATATTGTATATAGTTACACTATGATTGAAAATTGGAAGTGATGTTATGGAGCTAGGCGTCTTCTGTATTTTTCACATTACAGAAAACTTGCAAATTTCGACCTAGGGAGTAGAAGCACACAGTAGTTTTTTGCTGCAGTAATTTTTTATGAATAAGATCCCACTTCGTGTACAAACCAAAACTGCACAATAATGTATTAGATATTCACTTATTGCACCTTGAAGAACACAACATTAGAATATTAGAAATATTAAAAGATAATACATATAATAATTATAATTACAATGGTTCTTTGAAAAGTATTCTGATGAGTTAAAATACTATGAGTTTTTAAGATTAGATTAACAGACTAACAGAAAGCACTTTCAGAAGAAATCAAGAAAAAAAAAAAATTAAAGAAAATCTTAAGACATAGTTGTCATTGTTCCAGTCTTTGTATGCTGTTCATTTAGACTGTAGTCTGTGCAATCTTATAATAATATTTAATTTTGTATTAATAAGTCTACTCTTCCTGTATGAGAGCACTCATATGCATTAAAGTAAGTATATACCTAATAGTTCTGACTGATGTACAGGAATGGCTGTTCAGGATGTATGGTGAAGTTAATGCACCCACAAAAACCTCTAGCTTAAGTTAAGTGTGTATTTAAGTTGGATCTAGTAGTTTATTGAAGTGAGGAGAACAGATTGAAGCACTGCTGAAATGATAGAACTAATAAATCAGTAGGGATTTAACTATTTTAAAGACAACAATATACTATACATTCATATATATATACGATATATATAGGATAACTCAGGTTGAAAGAGACCTCAGTAGTATCTAGCCCAGTCTTTTGTTCAAAGCAGGGTCAGTTATTAGATCAGATATGTTGCTCAGGATTTTTCCAGTTGGACACAAATCTCCAGTGATGGAGATTGCCAAAATCAATTTAACTGCTTGTCCTCAGTATGAAAAAGTTTTCCTTATGTCCAGTCTGAACTTTTCCATTTCTCTTTATGCTGGTTAACTGTTATCCTTCAAGTATGCATGACGGTAAAGAGCCTGACACTATCTTCCTATTCTTCCTATCTGCTGAGACACTTGTGCTGCTCCTGAGGTCATTTTGTGCAGGGTTTTGTTTTGTTTTGTATTTTTTCTTGAGTTTCATTCCAGGTAAGCTTGGTGTAAGCAGTTCAAGCAGTCAGGTGAGCTCATGAAACCCTACACTAATGTCACCTTTTATTATCCAAGGTAAACCTACATGGAACAATGGGGAGATTATGTTATAGATATGATCTAACCTGAAATTATCTGAGATAATCCAAGCTGTGTTATTTGTAACTTCAACCTTAGAAGTATAGCTAATGTGAATTTCATAGAATCACAGCATCATAGAATGGTTTGGGCTGGAAGAGAACTTAAAGACCATTTAGTTCCAACCCCCCTTGCCAACCCCATCCAACTTGTCCTTGAACACATGCAGGGATGGGTCATCCACAGTTCTCTGGGCAGCCTGTTCCAATGCATCACCTCTCTCACAGTAAATAACTTATTCCTAATATCTAATCTAAATCTACCCTCTTTCAGTTTAAAGCCATCACTCCTCATCCCATTACTACACTCCCTGATACAGAATCCCTCCTCAGCTTTCCTGTTGGCCCCCTTTAGATTCAGGAAGGCTGTTATAAGGTCTCCCCAAAGCCTTTGCTTTTCCAGGCTAAAGAACTCCAACTGTTTAGGACTGTCTTTACAGAAGAGGTGCTTCAGCACTCTGAGTGGCATTCCTTCCCTCCATCTTGTCACTGAAGACTTTTCTTTAATGATGAATTTACCTTTAGTGAAAGGGGAAAAATAATTAATTGCCTTCCAGCCATTTTATACATGCCAAAAAACTGCTTATTCAACTTTTACAAGATACCACCCCTTGTAATCTTACAGAAAATGATCTGCTTTATTTCTTTCTTTTTACCTTATAATTCTGTGTTTGTTTGCTTTTAATATTTTTCAGATTATTAGCTCATTGACATGACACTTAGGGCTTTTCTGCAAACATTTATACAAGAAAATGTCATCTGTTCATCATGCAAAGACTGAAATATGTATGGTGTCTCTGCTTTAGATGTTGTTTTCATTAACATCTAAAGGAGCGATCTTGATTCCAGGGCACAAACTGCCTAGTTTAAGTTTGTTCTCCACTGTCAGGAGGAACTGATCGCTTTTCTTTCTTCCACTGGAATGCAGCTAAATGTAATTTGCATTACAACACACATCATCATCTGAAACGAGGAAGGAAATCCCGTTGGTTTTTTTTCATCTTGCACCCAATTGAAAATTTTCCTACTAGAGAATTATCTTTTTACTACAGTGATTAAAAAAACAAAAAGTGAAAATCAGTTCTACCTTCTGGTTTTTATGAAGTTTTCTTTTGTCCTTAAAGACTGCAGAAAGGCTCTAATAGGCTATGTTCACCTTATCAAATATGTAATCTCAAGGGGAAAGCATCTCCCACTGGGAAAATGATACAGTTGTTTCAAGGAACAGCACTTATATTTCTCACATTTCAGGGAATTTTATTTCAAACTCAAAGTCCTGTTGGTGCCATTGACTAGTGTTGAAGTCTGATAGGTACTTTCTGGAATGTCCCAGTTGGATTTTATACAAAACAAGTTTTGCTATTTGAGAGCATTCAATGAGAGTGTGTCAAAGCAGAGTAAGCAGGAACAATAAGGAGATTTGTTTGAAAACACTGTTTTAAAATGCTAATGTAGATGAACTCTACTAGAACTGGATGGCAAAGGACAGAGGATTCAGCAGCTAATCAAAAAGAATAACAAAGCCTCATATCTAGAGTTTGAAAAGGAAAACAGAATACTTGGAGTAACAAATATCTGTATATTATTTTATTCTGTTCTATTTTCATACAAAAATTAGATGTCAAAAGTCAAGAGATAGCTTATAAACATCTTTGCACATACAATGTATTTCAAACTGCATTGTCTTGCATATAATTCCGAAAGAGATTTTGTAGGGTGTCATATGAGTTTGACAGTAATTAACTTTCATTATTTTGACTCCAAGTAGTTTAAGCTAATGAAATAATTCATAACATTTTAAATTGTTAAATTTGTTCTTATTTTAATAAAGGTTTATCAGTTATATTTGAGAATCTCATCTCCTTTACAAATGCATAGAGTGATTAATTTGAAGCCTGTTAAAATAGATATTGAAATATTTTTAAGAAAATGCTGAAAGAATTACGTTTGAATTAATACTCACAGAAGCTATAGGCATTTGCACATGCAATTATTCTGTTTCTACTTATGGAACTTGCATCAACAATACTGGCAGAAGCTCAGACACTTTTAGCATTACCTGTTTTACAGAACAGGTGACAGTGTTTTTCTAGACTATACAATAGGCTACATAGAAAAAAATGCTTAGGAAGATAGCAAAAGGATGGATAAATAAGAAAAGCTCAGATTACTTGGACTTAGAGAAAATGGCTACACCTAGGTGAAAGGAAAATTATATCTTTGAAAAAAATGTCAAAAAACCCTAAACAAATTTTACATATTCTCAAAAATTATTTGTGAGTATAGTTACACAATAGCTGAGATCAAACAATTTTATTTGATTGGGCTTTCATTTGTTTTTAAGTAATCCATGATAATGTTTTTAATACTCTTTCTCCTTTCCAATTGCAAGAAGTTAAAAAAACTCAGCTAAAGCTAATAAGCTATCCCTGATTTATACTGACATATTCCTTTTCATGGAACTTCTCTTCCAAAGGATTAATTTTGATTTTGTTAAGTTAATGAATACTGTTAATTTTGTGTAAATAGGTAGAGTCTTCTGAGGAGATTATAAAAAGGCCAAAAAAATGTTCTGATGTTCTTTTCTAAAGCTTTCTGCTATTATATCTTTATATCTCTAACTACTTTTGCTTTTTAAACTTTCTTGAGTTCTCTAATGGAATACTTTCCAGAACTGCATTATCATTCAGAAGTATGACAAGCATGAGAAACTACTCCTTATATAATTATTTTTTGTAGGGTTTTTTTTGCTTTTCCTGGTATAAGAATTACGGAAGTGGTTTCTCATCCCAATGAAGAAAAATTTTGTTACAATATTTGGAAACAATGCAGTCAAGTCATAGAACACTAATCAAAAATGCCCCTTCATGTATTTTCTATTTTTGTTTTCATTTTTATTAGTGCTATTGTGATTAAAAAAAAAAAAAAAAAAAAAAGATCTACTAAAGATTTGACTTTTTTAAAAGTATCCTTCTCACAGTCTTCATGCTCACTGTCATGTTGTAAGACCAGGGCTTTCTCTTTAAGAAAAGCTACAAAAATACTGCATGGAGCACTTGAGGGGAAAAAAAGTAAAGGGTCAGAAACTGAGCTATTGCTGAAGGAGGACAGCTTTCAGGGCTTACAAGTGATCTCTTAATCTCTTGAAATTTGCTGGAATAAAAATTGACAAAAAAACATAACACTATCTTTTATTACATAAGTTAGATGTAAATATTTCTGTGAAACTTCTTTATGGAGTAAGTATCACACCCAGTTATTAATTCCAATCAGTCCAGCAACTGTGAGAAATTTAATAAAGATTCATTTATGCCTATTCCATCTATTTTATACTCCTGAAAAAATGTGAAATTATCTTCAAATTCTTTCTGGATTAAATTGCTCAAATATTTTTATACAGACATTTTAAATTTAGGAAAGCAAACAAATGCAGAATGTGTCTAGACAGATGGAAAAAAACAAGATTCTCATGACATTATTTTCCTTCGGACAAAGCATCAGTGATGGAAAGTACTGATTCATACTACCCTGACTATACTGAACTAGGAATTTATTTTGACACATACAATTTTAATTGAATAATTTACATAACAGAGTTTTTCACACAGACATTATAGTATTAGGCCTTTAATTTCAATTTAAATTAAACATAAAATGTTTTTGCTCCACAGAGAAGGACCTCAGGATGGATATGTTGGCCATGAGCCAGCAGTGTGCCCTGCTGGTCAAGAAGGCCAAAGGGATCCTGGAGTGCATTAAAAGGAGCATGGCCAGCAGGTCAAGTGAAGTGATCCTCCCTGTCTACGCTGTCCTAGTCAGGCCTCACCTGAAGTACCGCATTCAGTTCTGGGCTTCTTGGTACAAGAAAGACAAGGAGGTTGTGGATTCCCCCTTCTCTGAAGATACTCAAGACCCTCCTGGACACCTACCCGTTCAGTCTGCTGTAGGGAGCTCACTTTGCAGGACTACTGGACTCAATCTCCAGAGGTCCCCTCCAGTCCCTCTGATTCTGTGATTATCACTTAAAAGCATATCTAGTTTTTATGGCACAATGTGACAGACAATCCACCATCATCAATGCAGGATGAGTTTCTTACATTGTAAAAAGAAAAATTTATGAACATATAAACTTTTTATGCTCTTCTTATGTGTAATATTCATTATTCTCTTCCTTACTTTAAGCAATATGCATAAAAATATTGAATTAAAAAAAACCCAAAAAATACAACTCAGATTCTAGAAACATTTAGTTTGCATTCAGTGTGTTTATTCACTTTACCAACATCAGATCTTTAGGTTATATGCTCCTTCAGGAGATTTTCTAGTTATCACAGTGATTAAATAATTCAGCTTCAGTACATGGAGAAATATAAATATCTAAACGTGAAGAAAACAAGCAATATGTTTATGTCACAAATCCAGAAGTTTAACATCTTCAGTTGAGAGCTTTCGAAAGAGTTTGGTGAAGTCTAAAAAATATTGAACTAAGACAATATAAAGAATAAGGAGAACCATTGGCTGCAAAAATATTTATTCAAGTTTTTGAAAAATGCGTATCTAAATTCCAGAATATATTACCAACAATTCGCTGAATAAAGTAAAAATTAAGCCTCTTAATGAAACACATCTGATAACAATTCATTTGAAAACATTCACATACTCAAGCCAACTCTATCATTTGACCATTCACTCTGCTCCTTCAAGTTGAAGCTGAGTCCTAAAAGAAAACATTTTCAAGACCAAGAGGCATAGGCTTATCAAAAGTAATCATAACATAACCAGATACAGGAACTTGAGAACAAAGTCAGAGACATGTACTTGGGCTCAGCACTTTACCCCTGAGCATGGGTTGGCTTTTACTGGCCCATATCTAGTGAGAAGTTGTGTTACGATCAAGGGAGAAAACTGATGACAACAGTGGCTGTGTAGACTACTAGCTTCTCTAGAAAGCAATTCCATATAACTGCATAACCATTGATGACTTTTCCTCATTAACCAGCTCTGATTCAACAGTGAAATGGAAAGCCATGCTACTATGTAACAAGAGAGTTTTGTTGTTACTAATTACAAGATTTCAGGACCCAGCAAAATATAAGTCTTGTTCAACTGAATGCCTTTTAGTGGCAAAAGTCTTCTATAAAGGTAATTGTAATGTCACAGAACTTATGCAGCAATCCTCCTTTTGTTGTTGTCTTTTCTGACCCTTCCAAGGATGTATCCAACTCTGATTTCCCTAAACGACCCTCAAGAGTTTACCTGCAAATTTATTGTAAAGAACTTGGTTTTCTTCAAGAAATGCTGAATTATCATTTTTGATTTTCCCCATACCACTTTCAGAATTATCTATTAGTTAAATCTATTAAATTAATTTGTCCTCAAGTGAGAAGGTGTAGATTTCTAAAAATGCATTTCTGTGACCAAAAAAAAAAAAAAAAATGGTGCTAAAGTAAGAGACAGAATCTGCTCCTATTCCAATGTTTATTAAGTAACAGAACTAAGTTTTATTTAGAAAGATCTTGACTGTTATAGTTCCAGACAGTGAAAACATACAGAAACTAATGACGCTGGTTATCAGATGAGCTAGTTGATAAAGTAAGATGGTCAGATTGAAGAAAGTTGCTTATGCAAAATAAATAATCAGGCAAGTATTTGTAAAAAGTGCTCAATCATATAATGTTAATTATTTACAGTCTGTTTTGCTTCCATCTTCTACAATGCAAAACTTATGCAGATATTGTTTTTATCATCACTTTTCCTTATCTTTCTTAAAAATGCATCTGAAAATTTCGGTTTTGTTCTATTTGTACTTGAAGTTGAACATATGTTGAAATTACCATAAAAGCACTTCTAGGGAACTGGTTAACCACAGTGCAAATATTCCTGCAATGCCTCTCTTACGTTTGGATTAATCACATACAAGGGCAATCTCTTCAATGGTTTCTTACTTTCCATTGACAGCCTTCCTCTGGAAATCAATGCTGTCAGTGTGTCACCTTACAATACATCAACCACAAAGTCCTGAGGGCATAAGTGTTGCTACAGAAGTATTCAACATGAAATCAGCAAGTGAAGCAGGGAATGATGTAGAGCACCCAGACTCTAGTGTTCTTCATTGTCTTTTTCCTCAAGCCTCCTAAGCTGTATCCTACAACACTTCAGAAGATGCTTAGATGTGCTGTCCAAGAAAAAAAAAAAAAAGGCTAGGGATAATCAATAGTACAAGTAATTCCTGCTTCCTTATGTCATCACTCCAGACCTATACTGTCTCCAACTAAGAAAACACATGGAAAATTTTGATCTAAATGTAATCTCTTATATTGAGCTGGATGCTATCCCCCTTGTAGTACCAGTATTTCATAATCTGTTTTATCTTCCCCTAATTTATTCATGCATAGGTTCAAGCTCTTATAGCTATTACAACTTGGCAGATCTCAGATCTTTCTTCACTGAAAACAGCACTCCAGCACAGCAAAAAATGCTAGGTGTTTCTGAATTATAATTCTATATTCTATATATTTCTATAGAAATAGTTACCTTATTCTGTTGAAGACTTAGAACTTGCAGCCTCTGTTTAAGAACAGAAATAGAGAGCAGTTTGCAGTGTTAGAGGGCAACTCAGATAATAGAGTGTATATTAAATGCCTAACAGTTTTCAGACAAGAAAGGAGTTCATTCCTTTTCCATAAATTACTTAAATGAAATGGTTGGGAGAAAGTGGGTGTGAGGAAAATCCTCTTAACTTATTCTTTTGGTATTTCTGTTAAAAGTAGTACTGCAGAAAACAGCAGGTGTGGTATCTCAAGGTCAGTTTGTGTAGCTATGATACAAGAAGTTATCTCATATTAAAACATTCTCCAATCCTTGAGATGATATTATGCATTTCCATATTGCGGTATCATTATCAAAGAATAATAGATAAAATAATAGATAAAAAACCTGGCATCATTTTTCTTCAGTGAAACTATTACAAGATAGCAGAACAGCAAGGGCTTAAACTATAGAGAAAGATGGCCTGCTTCTGTGTAATACAAGAAGGTACAGGAGGAGGAAAAAGCAAACGAACAAAAAAAAACCCTTAAAGCTTACTTCAGGAAGGCCCATACAGACCAGCAGAGTCCTTCAGATGAAACACTCTTACCCCTACTGCCAGCCCTCCTTAAATGAGGTCTGTGAAGTTCCTGGTAAATCAGGTGAATTGCTTGCACGTGAGTTCTTCTGGATCAGTCCTGCCTTCCCACCAGGCGCTCAATCACTGATTTGAACTGTGACTCAGTGTTTCCACTGCACTACCAAAATAAAGGATTCACAAAAATAAACAAAAATAAACAAAAAACTTTCTGATAAAAAGTCTTAATTTATATAAAACTGGGTGCTTTTTCTTTGTAGAATACTGCACATTTTCCTAACATTTTTTTTTTCTTTCAAAAAATAGCCTGTTCTGTTTCATGTATGAAAGTTCTACATTAAAAGAATATGAGATATGAGCTAGCAAATATCTTTACTGAAGCACTGTTGGCAGCTGAGATCACTGACAACTTCCTGGCTGTGATTCATAATCTATATTGGTGCCTTTGAGACAGCAAGTTATTGATTTTTCCCAGTCTATAATCCAAGACCATATACACAGCTTGTTAGACATCTGTGGGAATATAAACTGAGTTTTGATACAATTTAGGGAGCTTCTGGTAGCAGAGCATTTAGTTTTTGTCTTTGAGAAAATCTTTACGTATTTGTATAGTCCTTCAGATTTTTAACAGATAATTCAGTAGAGCTTGAGTTGCATTTTTGGGAGAGGGGAGGAGACTTGACAAACTGCTTTCTTGGGTATAGTTCATATGAAGTAATAATTAGCAATAAAAAAAAAGAGCAATAACAAAACATAGGGAACTTTTTCTACTGATATTTCAACATTTTTATTCTTGTTCTTATCTTTGATTTTGTCAAGTACAATTTAGAATTAATCCTTCTATATTTAATATCTTGGCCGTTTTAACTTGCCCTTCTTGGGAAAGCTGTCATGTCTTTATCATGTGGCATGTATGCAAAAATAACATTCAAAAGATTAATCAGTAATTTCAAAGCAATTTCTCCATAATAAAAGGATTTAAGAATAAGTGCACTAAAAGTATTAAAAAATATATACATAGCTAAAAATATATTTCCTACATTCAAGTCACTGCATACACAGTCTGATTTTCTTAAACTACACAATGTATTTAATAAACTACATTAGTAAACTATTATATTCTGTCTTCTGTGAATAAATGTAAACTAAGGAAAAGGAAGAGGCTAATACAGTTTGAAGCTTATGCAGTAAGGTGATAATTCCATAAGAAATTTTCCATGTACGTGTTCTTTTAAATGTTGCTTAATATTTGCCCAAGAATACTTAAAGAGCTACCATGAAAGGAGAAAATTACTCTGAAGATCTGTGTGGATTTCAGATGACAGAAATATTTCTGTGCATGTCATCACATTGCTTGTTGGTTTGGAAAGTTAGCAAAATATTTACACTAAGTCTCCAAAATCAAAATAAAGTATTCTTGACTGTATGTGAAGTATTGTCTAGCAAAACTTGGATAGGTTCTCATTTTCTTTTTTGTAATAGATAACTACTCTTGAAACAATAAAGAAAAAATAGAATAATGGCCTGCCTATACGTATTAGCAAAAGTTAATGTTGAAAAACTGGACAATTTTTCACAAGTAAAGCAAAAAATGAAATATATATTTAATAACATGATACAAAACATGTAATCTCCCTGACATAGATCATTTCTAATCGGAACATTGCAAATGACCATTTCAAACCTATATTTTTGAAGTATATTGCATGCGTAGCATTTCTTTTTTTCTACCTTGTTTATAGACAACTTAATTGATTCTCACAAAAACAAATTAAGGCCTTAATTATGGTATGTGTACATATTTTCTCAACCTGGATATTGTGAGTAGATAATTGATGTATTGTTTTGCTTTAAGTTGTACAAAAGACAGTGCTATTCACATAGATATTCACAGATATTCTGGACTGTGCAAGAAGTTGGAACTCTAGAATAGTGAGTAGAGAGAATATATAAATAGTAAAATATATTAATTTTGTTCTGATTGAAATGAAACAACATAGTGTACAGCATTGCTGCAGCCTTCATGTTTTAGATATCTACTATTCACAGGAAATATTCAAATAAAGCAAAGAGAATTAAACTGGTTATTGTTAAATTAATTACTATGTGCTAAATTCCCTATCTGTATAATCTTATTTGTTTTAGTCTTTCCCATTCCCACTTTCCTATCCACCTGCTGAGAACTAATAAAGAGCAAGAAAAAAAAGTACGTGAGCTGACCCTGCCAAAGCAGATTCCAAAATGAAATATTTAAAACAAAATGATCAAAAGGCAAGGAAAATGAAGTTTGGGATGGTAAATATGGGTCACCAGGTCATGCAGACAAACTAGTTTCAAGAGGTAAATAAAATAATAAAAACCTCTTTATTTTATGACTTGACACTTTAGTTCTGATGTCAAGCTAAATATTTGTAGTTCATTATTTCTGGAAATCTGAAAAGAATTTGGATCCACTGATCATTTCAGCAATGTGAAAATCAGATCATCCTTGCATGTATCACAAGAAGGTAAAGGAAATGAGAAAGGGAGTAAGCGAACACTGTTTTCCGTAGCACTTTAGAAATTCATGTGACGATAAGTGATAAAGTCAGAGATGGAGTATAGTTATCAATAGCAGATAACACCGTTTTGCTAAACAAACTGCTGTCCTTGGAATAAGTAGTTTAAAATTGTTCTATCTACATACAGGTACATAGTTCAACAGAAGTTCATCTTATTCAAGCTTGGATGCATTTTATAAAGTGGTTACATAATGAAGAGAAATGTCACTGCTTAGTGCATTTCTCTCTAGGTCTGTACACTTACAGAAATGCTGGAGACAAATGCTCCTTAGTTATAATTTTCCAACTGGAATGTTACATACTCAACTATACAAAAGATGCAGAAATTGCAGACTGACCTGTTAGTTGCCCTTTCCTATATTTTAAATTCAACATTGTAACAAAGGCTGTTTTACCAATGTGAAAGTAAAAGTACGGTTATATTCAAACTGTACTGTCTGAGGAACAAGTACTACTATATTTATTTTTAATGCACTCAAGCAAAACTTGCACTCATCTTTCACTCAGTTACCTTCTCTTACCAGCAGCCTACTGCAATGACCACACAACTATCTTTTAATTAATATCACATGGTAAAAAATAAACACTGTTTTGAAATTACCTTTGTGTATTTAATTATAGGAAAGGCTAAGAACATGTTAACCAAAGTGCACATGCTGTTATTCCATTCAGAGATATAACTGAGTGTCTTAAATGTTATAAAAAAAATCAGTATCCCCAGTCAGGATATTTTAAAATGCAATTTCTTTCCTAGAATCATAGAATCATGGAATTACTCAGGGTGGAAAAGACTTTAAAGATCATCTAGTCTAACTGCAACCTAACCACACTAGCCCAACTCTAACAGCCCTCTGCTAAATCATGTTCCTGAGCACCACATCCAAACGGTTTTTAAACACATCCAGGGGTGGTTACTCAACCACCTCCTTGGGGAGCCTATTCCAGTGCTTAACAACCCTTTCTGTAAAGAAGTTTTTCCTGATACCCAACCTAAACTTACCCTGGTGCAACTTGAGGCCATTTCCCCTCATCCTGTCACCAGTGAGAAGAGACCAACCCCACTCTCGCTGTAAGCACCTTTCAGATATTGGAAGAGAGCAATAAGATCTTCCCCTCAGCCTCCTTTTCCCTAGACTAAACAGTCCCAGTTCCCTCAGTCTCTCCTCATAGGATATATTCTCCAAGCCCTTCACAAGCCCTGTTGCCCTTCCTTGGACCTGCTCCAGCACCTCAATGTCCTTTATGCATTGAGGTGCCCAAAACTGAACACAGTACTTGAGGTGAAGCGTTACGAATGCCGAGTACAGGTTCAGGATTACTTCCCTAGTCCTGCTCACCACACAATTTCTGATACAAGCCAGGATGCCATTGGCCTTCTTGGCTACCTGGGCACACTGCTGGCTCCTATTCAACCAACTGTCCATCAGTTCACCAAGGTTCCTTTCTGTCATGCAGCTTTCTAGCCACTCCTCCCCAAGCCTGTAGGGTTACCTGGGGTTGTTGTGAGCAAAATGCAGGACCCGACACTTGGCCCTATAGAAACTCATACAGTTTATCCTGACTAATTGATCCAGTTTATCCAGGTCCCACTGTAGTGCTTTTCTCCCCTTTGGCAGATCAACACTCCCTCCCAGCTTGGTGTCATCTGCATTTCTGTTAAGTAAGAATATCACACCCACAAAAAAAAAAAGTATACATTTTCTCTATCACAACATCTTAGGCTTAAATTCACAATCTTTTCAAGAGAACATCCCATCATCATGCTTTCTAGAAGTGCACAGTTCAGGACTGGCTTTGTTCGCAGATACAGTTGGAAGTAAACTCTGGAACTATAAACTTAGTAAATTGTTTTTGAGATCTAAAAACTGAAAATCAGCACAGGCCAGAAATGGCAATGTGTTAAAATGTTAATGTGTTAAAAAGATAGTGATCCCTGGGAGGGAGTCACAGCGTATGATTTTCACTTGGATTTGCAAATGGATAAGAAATCCCTCTTTTCAGTGAAGTCCTAAGGGCCAACTGCCATCTTAGATTTATGATTCTAAAAAGCGGGAAGGAAAAAATGCAGTGGTGAGCATTAGAAGAATGGGAGAAGAGTACACCTACCTTCCTGGCATATGAGAGATCAAGTAAGACTAGAAATGATTTTCTGATTGTTTTGTTGAGAATAAGCCCCTGTCCTCAGTTCTCAGGCAAATGAAATGAAGTGGATCTTCCTAAACCAAGTATTTAAGGGGAATTTTTCCACATTCTGAAGGCCTACATGATCTGATAAAATTAGCAAATGACCTGTAAATACTTATTTTTAACTGCATAGTTTCCACAGAGCTCCTTTTTAGTGCCAGTTTCTCTTTGATATTTTCATCAATGATTTCAGTACATGACTTGAAGGTAAATTAAGTAGGTTTGCATAGAACACTGAACTGGGAGGAGCTGCTGCCTCCCCTGAGAATTGAAAGGCCTTGCGGAGAGACTTGACAAATTAGAGAGCTGTGCAATCCTCAACCACTTTAAGTTTAACAAAAGCAGCTACAGAATTCTGCAACTGGGACAGGAGATCACTGGGAATTATATAGACTATGGGATGAGGGGCTAAAGTGAAGCCCCACAAAAAGGGACCTGGGAGTTTTGGCAAGTTGACAGCATGTAGAATGTGAGACAACAGTGTACTCTGGCAACCAGTAAAGCCAACCATACCCTGGGGTGCATCAGGTCCAGTACTGCCAG
Source organism: Perdix hodgsoniae (assembly GCA_035772895.1). NCBI lineage: Eukaryota > Metazoa > Chordata > Aves > Galliformes > Phasianidae > Perdix > Perdix hodgsoniae. Next base: position 4,177,399 of record JAPSGF010000011.1, read on the forward strand.
CCAAGTGAGAGAAGATTTGTCTTACTCTGCTCTGCATTGGTACAGCCCCATCTCTTGCACTTTGTGCACCTTTGGGTGCCACAATACATGTAGGATGTAAAGCTATTAAGGAGCATCTAAAGGAGGGCTAAGAAGATAGTGAAGAGTCTGGAGGGCAAGACATATGAGAAGCAGCTGAGTTCCTTTGGTTTGCTCAGCACAGAACAGAGGAGCTGAGAGGAAGGCTCATGGCGGCTACAGCTCCTCACAGGGAGTGGAGGGGCAGCACTGAGGTCTGCTCTCTTCTGACAGAACCTGAGGGAACAGCATGGAGCTGTGTCAGGGAGGGTCAGGTAGGTTTTAAAAAAAAGTTGTTCACCAGAGAGCAAGTGGGAATGGAACAGGCCTCCCAGAGCAGTAGTCACGGCCCCAAGCTGTTGGAATTCAAGAAACATTTGGACAATGCTATCAGACAAAGGGTTTGAATTTTAGGTGGTGCTATGTGCAGCCAGGAGTTGGACTCAGTGATCTTCATCGGTCTCTTTTAACTTGGGATATAACATGAGTCTATGATTTTGCTCATCAAAAATACAGAAAAACATCGAACCAAAACCTGCCATCATATGATTCTATAAATAATGTAGAACCTAAAATATTTGCTTCAAGTCAGAACACTTTCCAGGTTCTTTTAGAAACCTTTTCTATAGAGAAACAAATTCAGTGAGACTTTATCACTCTTTCTGTGAGAATTAAAAAAAAAAAAGCTATTTCTGATTTTTTTTTTTTTTTTAGATACCTTCAGACACTCTGCATTTAGTGGATTTAAATGAAATGAAATCCATTAACATCACCATTTCTCTAACTGATTAGATCACTCTTCCAGAATAGCATTTGTATTGTCTGTGGATAACAAAAAGAGGAAAAGAAACAAAAACAAAAACAAAAACAAAAACAAAAAAGAGAAAAAGAGTATATATTTTGTTTGATGAAGCAGTTTAGCGGTTGAAAAAAATAATAATAATAAAACCCTAAATTCTGGAAGTCATTCATCTCTTCTTTAAGGATGGATGCTTATTGTCCTTTAACCTGCTTTCTTTTTCTTTCAAAAATATGTTATGTATGCCTCCCTCAGATACAGAGAACAATAGAGGGAATATTTTCACAATCACCAGGACTCAAGTAAAGACCACAGGTTCTTAGAAATCTTACAGTATTTCTTTGGGTACTTATGAAGATTTTCATTTAATGTGAAACATGTTAGGGCTCGTGTTTTAGAGGGTTTCTAGTTTTTAAAGGATTCATTTCTCCTAGCAAATCCCAGAACTCCCATTCACTTCAATGGTAGCTGCAGGTGTTGAAAATCCAGTTGAATATTCCATACTGATTTGAAATTTTGCAGTGGTCTTTCTCTCACACACATGCTCACACATGTTCCTCTTTACCCTTCTCTGTTTTCCCCTCCATCTGTCCAAGATTAAGACCAATCACACCAAACATAGATACTCATTTAATGGGTATATGAATGTTACAAAGAAACAGCTAAATTAATTGAAAAATAGAGGTGAGCTTCTCAAGCTTTTTTTTTTAAAAAAAAAAAAACAAAACCTTTTAAAAATCAAGAAAATGAATTGCATTTCAGGATACATGCACGAGTGAATTATTTTAGAAGCACCTCTAATGTCTTTTTACAAGGGTCACTGTGTTTTGCAACATGACCAAAAAAAAAAAAAAAGAAGAGGGGAAGGGAAGGGAAGGGAAGGGAAGGGAAGGGAAGGGAAGGGAAGGGAAGGGAAGGGAAGGGAAGGGAAGGGAAGGGAAGGGAAGGGAAGGGAAGGGAAGGGAAGGGAAGGGAAGGGAAGGGAAGGGAAGGGAAGGGAAGAAACTATATCAATTTTTGCTAGACTCGAAATAAAAAAAAGGCAATTGGAAATTCATTGTAAACAGGATTATTTAAATTCAGATTGCCTTAAGATAGAATCAGCTTTTAAGCAGGTTGTTACGTAAAGGTCCAGTATTTCTGAGATTTTTATGAGAGTAATCTAATGCATTGGTCAGACAAGGTTAAGAATAATGCCCTTGCAGTCTCTCTAGTTCCAGTGATAGCATTTTATGTGTACAAAAAGCTACAATGTCTGGACATTGGTGAAACTGATGTGTACAAATTTAAATTTGGAGATTTGGTTATGAATTGAAATATTCCTTAAATAAAATACTATAATAATAAAATACCTATGATCTTTTTGAATCTTTTCTTTTTCCTGAGTTATACTTTGTTGTCCATCTTTTCCTCCTTTCTCCACATTAGCTTTCACAACACTTCCTGAGGCTTTTAGAAATGTCATAAACTGACTGTATCATTACTGATGCACACAAGCAAGAACATAAATGAATACTGTATGCGGATGATATTCTACTTTTTATAACCCATCCTGATATTTCAATCCCAGCTATTACACTGTCCATAAATCAGTTTGGGATCCTCTCTGGCTTTAAAAGTAATTATAATAAATCCAAAGATATGTTTATGTATAGGAGGCCAATTGAACCCTTTGCTTTTCAGTTTCCATTTAAATTGGTCTCCAGAGGTCTTACCCCAGGTTATTTATTCCTTTTTCTTTAGATCTGCTGTACAGATTTAATCTTGGTTCTCTGCTTTGTACAATTCAATGGACTCTGTACAGGTGGTTTTTGTTCTTTTTTTTGTTATTACTAGGAGAAAGAGCTGTCATTAATTAAAAACAAAATGGATTTTGTATTTTTTTCTCTGGTAATAAATAAACTTTCTAAGAAATGGTGAAGAGTAGCTTAAGAAATGTTTCTATGGGATTTGAAAGCAATTGCTGAACTTCTCTGCTTTTTCTAATATAATACAAATGCTATGTTAGTCTGCATTGCAGATTTTCACTTTCTTGACTGCTATGCAAAACTCAACTTCTAAGTCCTTTCTTTCTTCATCCTTCTGACTGATTGAACACTCATACAGAAGTCAGATCAAGGTAAGTTTTTGTGTCAGTAGGTGTAGATCACATCAGTGGAACTGGATGGCTGGAAAAGTTTGATTTCACAGCACTGTCATTCCAGAAATAGAGAAAATGACAAAGTATCATTGGCAGACTGAGTTCAGCTGAGAGAGATGATGCAAATCCTGGCAACAGTATGTTAAGACCAATAGAAGAAATAAGGAAATTTGTATATAAATTTGTATATATTTATATAAATTATATATATTATTATATTATATAACTGAGGAACACCCATAATATTTTGTAAATTTTATAAGGAAAAGTTTTCTAGTTTTGTTTTTTGTTTGTTTGTGTTTTGTTTTTGTTTTGTTTTTGGTCTGTTTTTTGTTTTGCTATGCTTTGTTTTGTTTTGCTTTTAATTCAGGAGTTGTCTTGTGCAAATAATTGCGGGAGTCCAGAGGTTGTGGCTTTAAGAACTCTACAAGTTATCCTAAGAATGGGAAAGAATTTTTCAGATGGTGACCTAGAAAGTGGGCGCTTTTCTAGAGTCTGAGACAGTGGAATTGAAAAACATTTGAAGCTAATAAAAGCTGAACTGGAAAAACAGACTAGAAAAAACGGACCCAACCTGCAAGGACAGGATAAGTAAGTTAGCTTAAGAACTTATTATTTAAATTAAATCTCAATAAAAGGATTCAAGTTTTGTCCCTTTAAATTATAGAGAATGTTTGTTCTGCTTTTAATTATTATTTATTTACTTATTTTTGATAGCAGATTCTTTGAGTTTGGAAACCCTGTGTAAGCATTCCTTTTTAAAAGGGTTGAAGTACTTCTCTGTCATGGCTTTAATAGCTCACTCTTACATCATGATGTTTCTTACAATTTTAAAATTATCTCACATATGATATGGCAATTGATGTATATTTCCAAATAACGGCACACCAGGCAAACTGTTCAGAATTCTCTTTTGCTAATTGAGATGAACAGTTTCAAATATGCCAGACTTCTTTTTTTTTTTTTTTTTATATGAGAGTCTTTCCTGACAATTTATTATAGAAATAAATCATAAATATCAATTCCAATCATAGAATAACAGAACGTTCACTGAAAGTGAAAATTATTTCAGTGTTCCAGGAGCTATAAAAATCATTTCTTCCAAGATTTGTAATACTAGTTGCATTCATTTCCTGTTACTTCTGAACACTTTTGTAATCTCAGTTCAAAATACAGATTTATTACCTCATCCAGTGTTAAAGAATTTCTGTAATCTTATCTTGACTCAACAGAGATAGCTACAGATTGAAGAAATTATCTATTTTTTGTTCTGAGTTACACTAAGGTAAATACTTCTGAACCAATTTAGACAACCTTCCGTCTTCCATGAGCCTTTACTTTGAGTTGCATCTGTCTTCAATAACTTAAACTAATTTTTGCTTAACTTTTTCATTTCAGTGAATCATTTGTTTATTTTTATTTTGATGTGTTGTTTGATGGTGACTAACAGTAAACTGTATCTACTAAATATATATAAGCAGAAGTTTGACTATTTTGTTGAACTATTACTATCGTTATACAACAGTCTGAATGGTAGACAGGGACATTCTGTGGAGAATATTCATCTTCAGCTGTAATTTGAAAGTTCTGATGGATTATCAAATGGGATCTGAAAATACTAACAGGTGCTTCTCTGTGTCCTTGACTTCTCCTTCAAATCGTTTTTACATAGTATCTATGTGGGTGTATCTACACACCTACATGTACATATATCTGGGTTTTTTACTTACCAGGATTCTGGTATTGAGTAAAATCACAGAATTATAGAGTCACAGAATGACCTGGACTGGAAGGGGCCACAAGGATCATCAAGAAACAAATCCCCTGCTGCAGGCAGGGTGCCAACTACCGATCATGAAATATTCCAATCCAAATCATACTATGATCAATAAAAAATTTATCATTGTTTTTTCTGTGTAAAAATATTCAGTTTCCAAATATCCAACTATAGTTTTGTTTCCAGGTACAGCATTGTAATCCCCCATTTTTTGCAACTGTATGCTAACTAGTTTTACCTAACTTCAGAAAATATAGTCTTTCTGCATAAGCATGCAGTGCCATGAATAATAGTGTGCCAATATAGAGTGATAAAGTTGTGAAAGACTTAGGGTAACACTCATCAACTTGATTTTCATTTTTTTCACTCTTATCCTTGGCACTTTTCCTGATGAGTATCTTCCTCTTTATGAGACATTTGGCAAAAGCAAAAGAAATCCAGGTCAAGTAGACCTAAAACCATTCTGGTAAATAAAGCTACCTCCTGGAGTTGCGTGATATAGTTTTATGCACATGAATTCTATGAAAATGTTTTGCTTCTTTTTCCTGTGAAAAGATTTTTTGAAAATACATTTCAGAGGTTTTTTATTGAAGAGAACTAATTAGCTGCTATAATCTTATATTTAGTGAAGATTATACCACATTATTAAACATCGAATGTGGGTATTCTTTTAAAAAAAAGACTTCTTCCCTTTACCAAGGTTTAAGCTGTGAGGTCTAGAAAGGAGAGTTTTACATACTTTTGTGTGTAGTTTTATTCTTTGCTAGCATGTAGTCTGTTATGTAAGAGAAAGGGAGAACATGAATGAGACAGACATAATCAGTGTTAATGAGCAATGTTGAATGCTGCTATTTATCTTGTTTTAAAACTTAAGACCATGGAAGAGACAGCTAAAATAAAGAGTGAAATTAAAAAAAATGAGGAAATAAATTTTTTATACAATTCTTAATTAACCTTTGGAACTCATTCCAAGGGAGAGCTGATTTTTTTATTTCAGAAGGATTCAGAGCAAGGATAAGTCTATCTAATATACTTTTAATTATTAAATTATAATTATTAATTTAATTTAATTATTAAATTATAAACTATTAAAAGTGTATAAGCAAACAAGAAAAGCAATAATTTCCTACAGGGGAAATTGTTGAGAAAATCAGTAAGAATAAAAATGGTGAAAGCAAAGAACAAATTCAAGAGTAAATGTGGACTTAGTGTTATAATAACTGTAAAATCTTTTTCTTTTGAAAAGCTTTAAAGATATAGTTACAAAATAAGTAAATAAAATGGACTGAAATTTAAATGAAGAAAATTAAAAAGTAATTTTTTTCTTCATGTATGATTTACCTTAAAACTATTGCCTTAGAAATAGTCATTCTTCAGAATAAATCTGAGGGAATGCTTTTTTACTTATTAGCCTGAACCTTGATCTTGAAGTATGCTGTAGTTTGTGTTTTGGTCTGTGTACTTTAATTGCTTTGGCTCAGCACCATGCTGAATTGCAACCCTGGTCTTTAACTAGTCAGAGGAAATCACTGTACCAAACAGAAAACATATCTGTAGCAACTGTATTAGTTCTGAGTTTTTTAACAAAAAATGTTGTTGTTATTATTATTATTATTGTTGTTGTTGTTGTTGTTGTTATTATTATTATTATTATTATTATTATTATTATATTAATGTCTCATAATTTATAACAGCGATGACCTCCTGGCTGGGCATTTCCAAGCTATTAATGACAGGCTGAGTTATGCGACCTTGACTTCACCTTCAACCATTAACTCTTCTATCTCATCATTAACTGCTGAGAAATACCCTCACTTTTGATCATTATTTCTTGTATATGCATCTCATAAACAGATATTTTCTGTAACAATTACATGTCAGAGTAATTTTTTATTATTATTATAAATGTCTATGTTTTATCTTTGTTTTCAAGCCACAAAGATTCTTTGACATATAGAAGCTTGCAGTTTACTTAAGTTTCTAGGAAAGAGGTCATCATTTATGTACAGGCAAATTGGAGAGAGACAGCTTAAAACATCACATTTTACATGGGAGGAAAAAACACTGCATCTTTTGAGTTGTGTCTATGGAGCATATTCAGAAATGCTGAGGAATTCATTTTTAGATCAGGCATTTAGATGTACAATATATACAATACTAGCAAGAAAACCCTAGCGTTAATAGTAAAGGTGACCTCTAAGTTATCCCTCCTGACTACCGGATCTTTAGACAAAATGGTTAGTAATTTCACTGGGATTAATTTGCCAGCATTTTGCAGACCCTTATCTTATTTTCTGAAACTCATAGAGGGATCAGAATCCACATGATATATTTCTCTTATCTGTCAGTGCAGCAGCATAAGATAAAAGAAGATTCTTATTGAATGGATATATTTTTCATTGTCCTTCATAGTATAGATTAAATGGGTCTTGTATGATTTTTCTTTTCCTGATAGGCCAAGTCATACTTCTGCATAAATAACTTTTGTGTAATTTGAGAATTCCTATGAGGAGCCCAGTAATCAATTTATTTTTTTATTTTATTCTTTTTAGAGATTGAAATTAGTGGCTTTACCTGGATCAAAAACCAAATGTTGCTGAAGGGAAAAAAGGTGAGAGGTTGTGAGTTCTTTTCAAGGATGGAACACTGTTGTCTATTTGACTAACAAAGAATATTATCATCTATGACTAGAAATACGAGCAACAGAGGATCGGTTTAATTTGTTTGTTCAAGTAACTCAGACACACAGTTGTACTTCTGTAAACAATGTTTGTAGTACTTATTCCTTTGCATAGGAATTGCAATAGCAAAATCCTAAGCTGGCAGGAAATATATCTGTGCTATGAGAAAATAAGATCCAGGAGATACAATTTGTTTTTCTTTTTTGTTGCTGTTATTTTATTTAGGTGTCTGGTTTATTAGAACATATCATCTTAATTTTGTACAATAGGGAGAAAAAAAAAGCAGGGAGAGGTGAACAAGGCCAAAAGAACGTAAACCAAAGAAGTAAACTCTGCAAACCTTGATAAATACAACTCCACCAGTAAGTGACAATATAGGTGAAACATTTCTCTTTTAAACTTTTTTTCCATTAGTTTTTTGACAGGAGTACACTAGTTCAGCTTTAATGAGATTCTAGTGTAAAAACTTCAGGGCTAAATAAAAGAAACAAATCAAAAGGACCAGATGATTGCCATTTAATGTGAAAGAATGAAAGTGCAAACAATCATTGTATGACATCTAGCTGTGCTAGTCACTGCAGAATGACAGGTAGAACAATTCAAAGTTACTGATCTAAAGATGGAATAACAGCTCATATGTTTGAAGTGCTCAGAAGATGAAGAAATAAAACAGACTCTAAGATAAGACATGGTTAAGCCTTTTAAATTCCATGCCTTATTGTCAGTATCATTTGAACGCTTTTGTACACTTTTTTTTCCCCCTCTGAAACTATTTTATCGAAGGAATTACTTTTATGAGCTGATTTTTATTATTATCCTTCAGGCTGAATGGTATGCTTTGTTTTTCAACAAGATGAGAAAAAATGTACACAATGGAAAGTATATTGCTAGTTGGGTAAGCAACCATATTGTATTTATTCAGAAGTCTGTATTCTGAAGATATATTGTTAAACCGTGCATTTTAAGCAAGTTCAATAATTCACATGCTAATTAGCTCTACAGGTAGCCTGGCTTTTTTAACATGCAACATAAAATATTTGTTGTAAATTTCTGTTTATATTTTCCTTTTCTATTATTACCTTGATATTATTTTAAGGCTGGGGAAAATCACCTATTCCTTCTTTCAGCAAGCCTTTTTATCAGTGAAATAACCTATTCTAGTTACTGCTGGAAACAATAATCTGTAATTGCTGCTTTCAGTCCTAATTTGGCCTGTCCCTAGTTTTTCATCTCAATCTAATCTAAACCTATTTGAGCAAATAAAATGATATTTACCTCATCCTCTGTTACAAGCTTTCAAGATTACATGCTTCAGGAAAAATCAATACAAAATACCAGCTTAGCAGCAGGTTTGTGCTCAGAAAGAATGCTAACTTTTCTTTCCTGTATTTTCTGACTCTCTTCTCCCCTGGAGTGAAAGCAAACCTTAGACCACAAGGAATGAAGGGCAAAAAAAAAAAAAGAAACACAAAAAATCCCAACCTTCAGTGATGTGTTTGGTTCATGGTTAGTAGCCACTTTTGAGCTTACAAGCCAAAGTGCAGTGCATGGTCATGCTCCTAACCTTTAGCTTTTGCTTCCACACTACACATCTTACAGAGTTCACCAAAAGGAAGGATGTCGACCTCTTGGATGATTTTTCAGACTCAAATGCCATCTTCATTTATTATTTATATGCTTCAAGCAGCTGGGATTTGAGGTATCATCATACCTGACTGACTGATTTAGGAAATGGCCACCTCTCTGTGGGGGAATCTCATGAGAATAAAATCCTATTACTTTCCAAAAAGATTACTTCATTTACTGCCTGAAATAAGCTTTTGATGAAAACATTTGAATGTTGAGTTTGTAAACAACCAATGTTTCTCAGTTGTGCTACCTTCCTTTCTCTCTCTCCTCTCTCTCTCTCTCTCTCTCTTTCTTTCTTTCTTTCTCTTTCTTTCTTTCTTTCTTTCTTTCTTTCTTTCTTTCTTTCTTTCTTTCTTTCTTTCTTTCTTTCTTTTCTTTCTTTTTTTTCTTTCTTTCTTTCTCTCTCTCTCTTTCTCTCTTTCTCTCTTTCTTTCTCTCTCTCTTTTTTAAGTTAAAATGGATGTCCAGTTGTTTTTATTTTGATCTTCTTTTGTTTTGTTGGTTGTAGATTTTCTGATCAAGAATCTGATTAATAGAGAAATATGAGGCTCTTTATATTAATTAAACCGCACTTATCAACCTTTTCAAGTGATTTTTCCTCTCTCTTTTGTAACAGAACAGAAGGCATCTTCCTTTTAAACCTTGTGTTGTATTTCTCTTTCATATCTCTCTCCACAGGCTTCCTTTCCCATCCCCACTCTGTGAATAGTCTCTGATTTGAAAAATTGTAAAGAGTTATTTGGTCTCCCTTTAGGCTCTGTGGGATCATAATTGTGTAATAGTTATGTAGTGGTTGAAAGAAGCCCTCAACCAAGTCAAATACTTAATCACATCTTTTTGAAATAATTAATTCAGTACACTAGTTTTCTCAGATAAGTAACATAATAGGTATGTCCTTTTCTTTCAGAGCATATATAAGAGTAACAAAAATACTCGCTAAAGAAGTAAATCATGCAAGTTTTAATTTCCCCAAGATCAGTAGCAATCAAATCAATGCATTTAGGGGGAAAAAAACATCAATATGTAGTTTTCTTTTAAATAGGAGATTAAGAAATAATATTAGTCACCTCACTGTGGTTACTAAATTAGTACTCTAGTCACTCTAGGTGCATAAATAAATTAAGAGAGAAGCAACTTCAGAGTTCTTGAGTCTCAGGTGAACTGAACTTCCCATTAGAAATGTTTATTTCTTTTTACTGTTCCAAAGTACTGTCATTAAATTCATCCTAAACTTATTTAGGATAAATTCCAACTGATAATTTTATTGCCAGAATCTTCTAAGATGTAAGAGCCTTAGTCTATGGACTTTGTGTCCCCCTCTGCTCTCTAGAATCCCAGAGGGACTGAAATGTCTATTAGCTTCTAGTTGAACACCAATAGAAACAACAAAAAGCTTAGGAAGAGCTGTTTCTGAATGTAATTACTTTATTTTAGAGTGAATTGTTAGATACAAGTCTCTGAAAAATGATAGACCAGTATCTCATTCCTTTTGTGAATTCAGGATTTACCAGTGATTAGGTGAAGTCAAGGCTCTCCCATATCTTCTTTTTTCTTTTTTTGTTTTTTCTGTCCAATCCTGTTTACCTTTGGTAATGATTTACCCTGTAGTCTCAAATGAGATGTATTTCCTCTGTAAAGTGCAAAATGGGACAGCTTACACTTCCCAGAGCTGTTTCAAGATCTCTATAGATGCTTTTAGAACTTAAAATTTAACTCATGTTTTGGGGCTAATATTTTTTTTCTTAATCAAGGCCAAAACTACACTGAGAGTTTCTGAAGTCTCTGAACCTTTTCAACAAAATCTGACTTGCAGGTGAAAATCGTAAGAATACTAAACTTTTGCAATTGCTGATACAGTCTATTTCATCCTTATGCATGTCTCTACTGCCAGCAGTGAAGTACTGTCTCATTTCATTCTGGAACACAAATAGTCGTTTAGAACCATTTTCTTTCTGAAGAATTCTTGTAGTTCATTAAATGCTTAGGGAATCTTTCAGCATTTGAGGCTGAATTTTAAAATCTAAACACCACTGTATCTATATATAATTTCGTACAAAGACCTTACCAAGCAGTTCTGTGTTTTATTTCACGGGCTCCTTTATAATTTAGTTTTCATCACTCCTTTTGTAGCTATTTGCAAACAAACCTGTCTGAAATAATGCAACCCAATAACATAGACACAGTTACATCAGTGAATGACGTTGATTAGTTGTTATAAACTTTCTAAAAAAATTACGGGAGTTTGTACTGACTGCTACGGAAAATATTTCATCATGGCAAAAATAAACAAAAACTTTAACTGCTTAATTAGACATTACAATAGGGAAGTACATTCAGTGAAATGACTAATTATTTCCTTTTCTATTTTGGAAATATATGTGGCACCTTACAGCAGAATGTTTTGCTATGTCTTTGGATATTTTTAGGAAAAATAAAAAGAGATGAATTCACAAAAGCACAGGTTGGCACTCATTGTGATTAGCTGCCTGAGCAGACTTTCAGTATTAAGGGGTAAGGAATATTTTCTTCAGGAAACCACTACTTCTTCCTACTTACTTTAGGAAATTTCCTTCTAGTGGAAGGCTAGTGGGGGATTGCCAGACTTAACTCATCATAATGGACCCCTCGTTTGTGCACAGCAGTAGTAGATAGACATCACAGTAGGGGATAGAGCAAGTTTGTGTAGGAGCTGGTTATGATTGCTAAGTACCCCATGAAATATCTAGCAGCTTTTCCCTAGCAATGTAAAAAGAACAGACTAGAGCAAAGACGGGGCTTGTTTTATCCAATAAAATTTGAGGAAAGGAAGGATGTTTATTGGAAACATCTAGTACCACATCATGCTCATTAGCAGATGAAGAAATGCAGATGACAGGTTCTGTTGCAAATATTGAATTGATGCTAATGGTGAAAACATTCAAGCAGTAAAATGTGATGATAATAGAAATATGATATTCTTTTTTTCTTCTGTCCCATTCTTTAAGATTTTATTCTGCTGATTCCCTCGGTTAGGGAGTAAAATAATATGGCATAATGTATATATTTTTTCTCATTACTAGTTTTGTCTCTTTGAGAGGCTAATAAAGACTAATTTTGTCTAACGTTGTCTATCTAAAGTATGATTCACCTCAGCAGCATCAAAGGGAAAGTATTTGATTTTCCTGCTAAAGAAGAGGAACAGCTGCTTCTGGAGAACAGTTCAGGAGCTCTATATTGGAGACATCTAAACTACCTCAATTCATTTCCCCGTGCTTCTCCAGTCCATTTATAGTAGCCACTTTATCTTAGTAGTATTATATTTCACTGATAAACTCTTCAGAATACTGATACATTTGTATAGTATCTAGTACAATGGGGTATTATCTTGTAAACCTTACGTATATCCAATACGGGAATCAAAACAACTACCACTGAAAATGGTGATAGTAATAAAGGCAGTATTCATTAGCAATGATAGGTATAAAACATTGTCTCCATTTTTAATCATGCATTCAGATGATAAGCTTCTTAACAACTTCTGCTTAATAACTTGTGCTACTTTTTGAAGAAAGAATAATTTCTGAAGAGTTAAACATTGCAGAATCATAATGATATGACTTCTTTTGAAAAGTCTAAATGGATAGATAACTTTGAAAGTGATAGCTGTTTATTAAGGGCAGCTGCTCCTTCCTCTTCTTTTTGGAGCAGTGACATAGAAAGGTAAACAAGATAACAGCAGAATTTACTTCAGAGTGCCACAGCTGACAAGAAACCTCCATCTTCCAGAAGCTGGCCATAACCTAAAATTCTCCTATAAATGCTAGATTCAACACATGGAAACGTCAGACTTAAAAGATCAAATCTCAGCTGTTTGAGCCATTGGCCAGATCTTTAAGTACCTTTTATTATCTCAGGATAGGAGACTTGTCTTAAATTTCTAATACTGTCAGGCTCTATTTCTGCTGTCATGAAGAACAATGGATATCTTCATTTTATTTTTTTTGCTTGATTACATGATAGATTCCTCAAATTTAGATTTTGCATGCCTAAAACATCAGTTTTAAAAGTGATCAAAAGCCAGTTGCTCCTGACCCTTCTTCTATTAAACTAAATGTAGAATTTCCAAAATATGAATATGTATTTAACTCCTACACTGCCTATAGTTGTCGAACCTCACTAATTGCTTTACCTTTTGGAACTTTAAAACCTACCAAATGTCATCACAGACCCTGTTTTTAAATTTCAGTTTTAAAGCATTTCCTCCATTCTCCACTAGCAATCATTCTTGGAGACTTAGTTGGCTAAACCAAAAAGGATCTACGCTGTATGTTATCATTCATCTAGCACATCCAATTATACCCAGCCACATATACAGTATGTTTGTGCCTAACATTAATTAAGTAGAGCAGACAACATCTAATAAATGACCTCTTAGTTCTGAAAGGCTAAATTGCATCAAAGGAAAAAAGTATAAAAGTTAATGTCTTAAAACTAAATCATACTCATATGTATGTCCAGAAAATACCGGAGAAGGAATCTTTTGGATGCTATATAGTGCAGGGCAAAAAAAAAAAAAAAAAGCAAAGATGATAAAGTCTTCTACTTTGCTTTTGTCACCTCCTCCTCTCCTTATCTACCTTGCTCCCCAACTAACATTTTCTTCTGAAATGCTACGACAGGATGTAGGTTGCTTAATTTGTTTGGGTTAATGAATGTAGTAAATAAAATATCCATGCCTTATCATATGGTGAAAAAAAATGATGTAGTACCAGTAATACTGAAGGAAAACCAGTACTACTTCAGAGACAATTTTGGATCTTTAAAGTTGAAATTGTAGTTATCTTTAAATTTAACTTTTTTTTTTTTTTTCTTTTTTTCATTGAGGAATCTGGATTAAACTGAATTTCCAGCATGCTACGGAACAGTAGAAATCTCATAGTAAGTATCCTTTTTTGTTCTATATTCTTAGGCTGCACTTGTGCTTGTCTGTTTTTTTTGCCAGACATATTTTGCAATATTTGAATAAGCAAAGTACAATTTTTAAGAGTTTTTTTTTCCTTATTTGCAGTAGTTATTATTTCTTTTAAAATTAATATATACAGTAGAATACTCTGAGTTAAAAAAAATAATTGTACAATGTAATGAAAGATTTTTTTTTAAGCTAAGACAACATAAAGTAGTTAACTTAATGTTCTGAAATATATTTTTGCTTTTGTTACAGTTGAAAAAAATGATGGTTTCTTTTATATACTGTATATTCCAAGATGATTTCAAAGCACTTTCACTTAGAAAAGCTAGCTGCTATTACATATGAATTTTCAAAGCTTGCCAAGGCCTTGGAAGGAATGATGAAAATTACTATTGCACGACCTTCAGGTTTTCTTTGTTTCATAAAAGGCTAAGATAGCATTTTTGTCATTTTTCTTTCAGCTCAGGTCTTTCATCATAAATATCAAAGCGTGCAATTATGCCTGCTCATATCCTACCATATTCTGCCTGTTTTCTATCCATAGTGATAGTGTTCTCTTTTAGTATACCTTTTTCTTTTGTTTTTCACAAGTCTGAAAGAAGTCCCATGTTTTTGTCGAGTGCCATAAATTGTTCATGAAATGCATGCTGCACTGATTAAAAAGAAAAAGACTTGATTAAAATGGCTTTTATTCTTTTGTTCTAAGCAAGTCCTAAAGTAATGTTCAGATGTCAAATCTAGCAGGATCATAGGAGACTGATTTGGCCTACAGGTGGAATTTTTAAATAGTATTCATTGTAAAAAATGAGAGAATATTCTCTTCTATTAAAATCTATCTTCCTCTAGTTTCGCGCTCAATTATTCCCATTGTTCCTTCTTATTTTTCACATACAACTTGTTGTTCTATCTTGTTTTATGATTTCATGAGACCAGATAATCATGAGACCAGATAATCTAAGATAAAGATTGTGGGTACCTGCCATTGCCTATATTGTCATAGATGCATAATATCTCTTAAAATCAGGTTTCTTCTATGTCTTTAATACTTCAAATGGGTGTCAATTTACTTTTTTTTTATGTATGTGCTTACAAACGTATTCCATTTTGCGAGGCATTTTGTCATAGCACAGGTGTTATATCAAACTGAAATGTCCGTTGTTCATTTGATTCTGATTTTTTGGAAGACCAGTATCTTAAATACTATTAACAACTTACATAATATAAGTGCCAAAATTCCATTAATTGACTGAAGAAAAAAAAAATCTTACTTGTAAAACAGAACAGTTAGTGATTGCAGAAAATCATTTTTTGTTTATTATGCTGAGATTTTTATCAAATTTACAATGACACAAGGAATAAGTTATTTTCATCAATTTGAACAGTGCTGTCACATGAATGTGAACTTACTGGATATGTCTTAAGTTAAATGTCAAGGGATATACATTTTCCACACAGGATAAAATTGATTTCAAGTTTCTTTAACAATGATTAAGCAAACAATCTACACCATTTTCAAACCAAGTGGATATGTTCCAGCATGTGTTAGGAAAAATATGCCTATATATTATGTATGCCTAATAGTAAGTGTTACCTAAAGTAGCTAAGGAAAATATTTTAAATGATAATAATTTGAAATATCAAAGCTTTGCTAATTTAGTAAAATTTACTTATCTGAGATTTTGATTGAATCAATAAAACTGTAGGAAAAAAAAAGCTTATAACTTTCATTAGGAAATTATTTAAGCATATTTTAATCCTTTTTAAAAAATAAAAATAAAAAAGAAAAGAACATGAAGAAGGGAGATGCTTTCTGATGTTTGTTTGGTGTCGGGTTTTTTTTGCTTTTTTTTTTTTTGGCAAGTGCCTTTTGAAAAGTGTGTCCCCAGCACATAAATACTCCAGGAAAATCCCTCAACATAGTGGCTATGTGAATCAATGCTGCAAAAGAAAGGAAGATGACACTTAACAGAAGAGAATTCATTAATTCTTAAGACTTTTAAAATATTAATAGGACTTTGAAACAAGGTTGCTTGCTTATGCAGTGTCCATTCAATTCATTGTGAGGTTGAAATGATAGGTGGAAATTCTTAGATTGTTATACATCCTTCTTCTCACATCACAGTTTGAGCTTGTTTATTTTCCCACACTGAATGATAAATACGCTCAAGAATTTTTATGTATAAAAAGATAGCATGATAAAGTGGCTGAAAGATATAAACAAAGCAGCTGCTTGGGAAAATTTTTAGTGTCTGTAGTAATTTGTGGATGATTTGAGCCTCTGAAGTTTATTTGAAGCAACTTGGCTTCTACCAAATCTCTTTCTATCAATCAAAAATTGCCTTTCATGTGTTAAGCTCAGCAATAAATATATTGAATAACATTTTAAAATGTTTTTTTCTTCTACAAAATGCATTTTGTTCTACATACGTATAACTTGTATTTCAGAATATTTTAAAGCCTATCCATAAAACAATCAATGTTAAATTTCTTTTTAATCAGAAGAAAGACTTTAATCCATTTTTGCAATCCTTATGCTTAGCATAGAATGGAAATGACATGGGTTTGGGTTGGGTGATTTTGGTTTTTTTTTTTGTGGGTTTTTTTTTTTTCAGATATACATCTTTCTATGAGCATATTTTAATCCATATCTCCAACTACTAAACGATTGCTTTGTTAGGAAAATCTTAAAAATGAATTTAAGAGATCAGAGTTTTGTTGGTAAAGTTAAGGAGGCATTTTCAGTCAAAGAAGGGGTAAATATGAGATCGTGCACAAAATCGGGAGGAATTCCTCAAAGGAAGGAGGTAGGAGCTGTTTTTGGTTTGTTTGGTTGGTTGGTTGGTTGCTTTTGTTTTCTTTCAGTAAAAAATATATAAACAAGTAAAAAAGATGAACGGAAAAAAAAAAAATTATGCTGTAGAGTTGACAGAAGTCAGAAGATGGAAAGAGTTCCTACTAAAGTACTACATAAAATTCAGGGGAAGAAAATGTGTCAGTGAAGGGCATTTCAATCAGAAAAGCTGTAGATTTAAAGGTTACTTCACCAATAAAATTGAAAACTTTTGCATTACTTTGCATTTATTGTTAGGATTATAATATTGAATGCTTTGTAATAAAAAAGATCAAAGATTATGTTGTCATTGCTATTAAGCACTGCTACTACTTAAATAGTACTAATAAAATTAATTTAAATTAACACACTGCCTAAACATGCCGGGCTTAAAACCTTTTATATTTAGAAAAGGAAACCCTAAAAGTTCACAAAAGGTAACAAATTTTTGAGTAAATCTGAAGCGATAATATGCAGCACCTTTTTCAAACCACAAAGGTCACTAAGCAGAAGTCATCACAAAATAAATTATTTCAAAATTACTAGAATAAGGCAGACTGAAACTAAGCACTGTGTATCCAAAAAGAAGCACAGCGACTTCAAGTTAAAGTATTTTTTTTTATGTTTCTTAATAGCATAACCAGTCAAAATAACTCTAAAATCAAACATGGAGACAATTAAATTTTAGCTCAGGATGGACATATGTTGACTGCTTTATAACGGAATTATGAAAAGAATAACTTACTCCAGCAGAAAATTTAAGATAAAAGTCAGTATTAATAAATGGCAAAATTTGCAAGACTACTAGAGCCAAGCTGGAAATCCTATCTTGGTGAATCCAATAGAAAGGATCATAAATTTTGTCAGATAAGCATTTAAAAGGGTATGAGAGAGCCAAGAAGACCAACAAATTCACATGTAAGTGTAAAGTGAAAAGCAAAAAAGTATATATGAAAATTTGTTTATCTTCGGGGCTCTCAGAAACTTATGGGACTGTGAATGATAACAGCACAGCGATCAAAAAGCTCATTTCTTCCCAGTAGTATTCATCTTAGGTCATACAGTATTTTCAAGAGCTGATAATTCTTCGGTGTTAATCCTACCATACCATTATCAGTAGATACCTTCATTTGATCTATCTTCATTATAAATACATGAAAACTAAATAAACTGGGATCAGAGCCCTTAACTTAAATTGCTGAAATAGGACTTAAATTACTGAAAGAATAAGTAGCTGAAGGAAAGACCAGTCATATCAAACTATTCTCAGTATTTGACTTTGATATTGAGGACAGCAGGAAGGAGGAATAGGATAGGGTCACAACTAACTGTTATGTAGGTCACCAAATCTGGTGTGCTGATCTCCAAACATGCTAAAATAATTTGCAATAACATTAAATATTAGGTCACAGTCAAAGTAATGCCTCCAATTTATTGCCACGGAAACTACAATAGGTACAAAGAGTACAGTAACACTATTTAAGATAGCAACTTCTCAGTCACAAAATACTATATTTCAACATAGCTGCCATCATTAACCATACATTTTCACCAACAAAACTTCTGCACCAGCTGAGGATACCATTCTTGATGTCACCACTGCCAACCACCTCACTTTGCTCACATCCACTATTTGATCTCTATAAATGTTTAGCAAGCATTGATGAATGTCAGTGGGTGCAATTTTTTCCACGTGGAGGAATTCAGTCCCACACTTTTGTTTCACGTGTTCTTCCATGTTAGATGTAATTTGGCCAGACTGTGCCTCTGGTGCCATCTGTCATGTGGCAACAAAATGTGATGGAATATTGATGGGAAGTTTCAGCCTCTACACCAATATCTCCCTCTGACTCTGTGGACTCTGTAATAAAATAGGAAGCATTAATTTTCGAGCATCTCTTATACATATATTCAAATTTGACTTCAATTAACTTAAAGTGCCATGAAGATGTCTGACAGAAAAGAAAATTAAAAACGATAATGCAAAGGAATATGGAACTGAAGTGTTACTAGCTTTCTAATGAGGCCATTCATATAATTTCCACAAATGATACATAAGGAAGTCTGAATCCAGAATTCATATATTAACATGATTATCAACATTAGTTAGAAGAGTTTAAGAACAAAACAAAACAAAAAATATTAAATATTAGATATGATTATGTGATGATCTGGGGATTCACTGTAGAAAACTTGTCAGTAATAAAATAACTTTATATCTGTGCACAAGCGAATTCTTGCAATATCAAATACTTCATTCCAGTAGGACTTCTGGGATGTTACCTATGACCTGCCAAATCCAACACTGGTTGGGTGGTTGGCAGACTTGCCTACCACTGTACTCATCAAAGAAAATTCTAGCCCCTCATAGCTGACTTTTCTTTAGTCTCAGCTGGAGCAAATAAGGCAATGAGATCTGTTAAAGGCTACAGAAGATAAATCTCATATTTTTTAAGTGTAGTTGATGATGGTATATGTGTTTTGTTTTGAATTGAAGTCAGTAAGAGAGAAGGATGAGGAGATGCACATTAGTAAGATTCAGATATAAAGTTAATTTTTTCTTTTAGTTTTTAGTTTCCAAACAGTTACATTTCTTTGGATCTGTCTGTATAGAAAGCTACCATAAAACCTTCTTAAATATATTGATCTTTTCTTAGGCTAATCCCTTAGCAACTCATTTGTAACTATCCATTCAATTAGCATAGAACCTATTACCCTTGAAATTCTTGGCTTACTACTTTAGAAAAGCTAAACCTTTAGGAATTGTTAATTAGGAGTTACGGGACTTAATTAAGCAGAAGAAGGAACAAAAAGTTCTCAAACATCACATTGCATTTTAATCTTCATTTCTATTTAGAAAAATAGTTGATTCTGTTAATGACAATATTAAGACATCTTAAAGTCTGAGAATATATATATCAAACAAGAAGAAAAAAAATTGCCTTTTGTAGACATTTTAAAGTATACAGTTCCTGTAAGGAAACCTCTTTTCATTCCATCTTGTAAGATCTAGGCTTAATACTACTTAGCCTGTAGAAAAAATAAAAGAAATAAATAAATGTATTTTCAAAGTTACTGCTTTAGAGCAGAAAGTAAATTTTATGTCTGAACAAATTCCACAAATGTGGGTCCAAATGTATGGAAGTTAATGACACTTTATACTTTGCTACCACTTAGCTTGAGATAATGAAAGAATTTAAAGACTTAATTCCATGAGTTCCTAAATAAGGTAAATGTGGTAGAAAGGTCAAGAGACAATTGGGTGTAGTTGATAGTCAAGGCCAGTTGTAGATTAGTGAATACTCAGGACCAAAGAACTGCAGAACATGAATAATTTTGAAGAATTGTTTTCTCACCATGTTATGATTGATGTGGTACCACAATTAAACAGTGTAAATACAGCAAAACCACTGTCTCCTTGTTGCATGTTTTTACATTAATCTTTAGATCACAAAGCACAATAGCACCAGCTAGGGATCATTACAAATAATCCTTTTATACATTACCGTGTACTGTTTATATTAAAGCCTTTCTTGTTACAATAAGACAGGAGAATCTGTTTAATGTTGAGTATATATGCAATAATGACAAAGATGGTAGAAACAATGAAATTCTTTTAAACTTTTATTTAGTAAATTTATGACCTACATTTCTTTGGGTTTCAAAGAAGTCCAAAAAATACAATTGTTATATCAGAATGCTTAAAGGATTTAAAATATTGTACATATCCATATATAATATATCTTAAGTAAGTGGCATTTTGTATTTTAGCTTTTTTTTTTTTTCTTTAGCATCCTCAGTTACTGGTGATGCAGATACCTTCTTGTTTGTAGCTTTGAAGGTGATACAGTGTATTGATCTGACACATCTTGAGACCTAATAATCAAGTACATGTTTTTATGATTGGCTGATGTTGCCTTGAGTCTGGCTGCCTAAAGAATGTTAAGTTGGCTGAGGTCATCTATAGTGTATAGATAATCTACACGACTAATAAAAATGCTAAGTAGACTGTCAATCTGCTTTTCAATCATATCAAACCGCTTAATCCAATTTGTAATTTTCGAGATGAAACTAATCTAAAAAATAAAATAAAATATATACATATCTAGCTGCCTTTTAACAGGTGAGCTATGATAATGAATATCATAACTTGGTAAAATTCTGAACAGATCTTTATGGACAGAACAGTACTAGTGATTATTATCCAAAGTAAAATAAATAAATAAATAAACAGCTGTATCTGAACCTCAGATATGTGGAATGCATTACTTTATAACCTTAAAGGTAGTTTGTGCTTCCTCATGAGATATTTTCAGCTGCAGATTCATATCTGAGGACAGTATCTTGTTCAACGTAAATATTCTAAAAATAATAGCAGTATTTGGTACTGCATAAAGTCAACTTCAAACATTTTCTTTTGCTGATGTGATAAAATGTTCTTTATTTCAGCTTAATGGTTTTAGAGAAAGGAACAATGAAAAAGCTGTTGTAGCATGAGCTGAATGAGTATACATACAGGTGGATTGAAAGCTGGTAGAACAACCAAGCATGGCAAGGTCAAGGGAGAAGATTCTGCCTCTCTACTCTGTGCTAGTGAAGCCTTATGTGGAGTACTGTGTCTAGATTTGGAGCCCTCAGTAGGGGAGAAACATAGGCCTGTTGGAGTTCATCCGTAGGAGGGCCGCAAAAATGGTCCAAAGGACGGAACACCTCTCCTACAAGGACAGGCTGAAAGAGCTGGGGTTGTTCAGCCTGGAGAAGGTTTCAGGGGACTTGATAGCAGCCTTTCAATACCTAATTGGGGGCTGTAAGAAAGAAAGGGACAGACTGTTTATCAGGGTCTGTGGTGATAGGACAAGGGGAAATGGTTTCAAGCTCAAAAAGGGTAGATTTAGGTTAGATATAAGGAAAAAAAAAATTAAACACTGAGGATTATGAGGCACTGGAACAGGTTTGCCCAGAGATGTGGTGGATGCCTCGTCCCTAGAGATTTTCAAGGCCTGACTGGACCAAGCTCTGGACAACAAGATCTAGCTGTGGATGTCCCTGTTCATTGCAGGGGGGTTGGACTACATGACATTTAAAAGTCTCTTCCTAGACTAAGGATTCTATGACTCTATGATTCTATGATGGCACTGGCAAATGTTGCCAAAAAAACTTATGGATGCCCCATCCCTGCCTGGAGGCACTCAAGGCCAAGTTGAATGGAGCTCTGGGCATCTAATGATTGGCAACTGTGTTCACAACAGGGGATGGAACTAGATGATCTTTATGGTCCCTTCCATTCTAAGTCATTCTATGATTCTATGAGACATAGTTAAAGAGTTTAAGGTGTAAAATTTGTCTAGGCTTCTGGTGACCTGTTGCTTAGACTGTGAAAGAGAAGAGCTGCTTCAAATTAATTTAACTATTAATGAAAGTATTAAGTATTAATAAAAAGACATAAAATATTATTTGGCTTAGTTGAAGAAAAGCAAGAATTAAGTTATTTGTCCTGTTCTAGATGAGGTTTCACAATACTGAGCAAGGTGCCCAACCTCCTAGTCAGAGAATGTAAGAAAACTTCCTGCATTACAATAGGATGTCTGGTGCATATTATAAAAGGATGCCTAATAAGACATTAGGAAAAAATAAATTAACTGTTAAAAAAAAAAGAAAGAAAGAAAGAAAGAAAGAAAGAAAGAAAGAAAGAAAGAAAGAAAGAAAGAAAGAAAGAAAGAAAGAAAGAAAGAAAGAAAGAAAGAAGGAAGGAAAGAAAGAAAGAGACATTATTTGCTGCTTAATGTCTACATCTTTCTTCAAGCATCAAATGCCTAAATAAGCAAGCCTGTAGGGTGATTTATAGTGAATTTTTATTCTATTGACAAGGTGGGTACAATTCATTTGCCCAAGTATGTCTGCTGCAATTTAAGGCATTAAAGAATGCTGTTTGGCATCTAACCTCCCCTCATAATGCAATAAATCTGTAAGCTTTTTACCGTACTTTTCAATTCTGTATGAGAGTCACAGTTCCTCTAAAGTTCATTTTCTTAGTTATTATTTTCTGGATCTTTTAAATATAGATATCCAGGATCTTTCAGGACAACTGGAAGGGAAAAATCTACTTTCAGATAAACTTTGCTGACTTTTTCAGACATTTTGTCACATCTGTGTTTTCTTTAATAAACAAATATATGGAAATTCTATTTTAAATCTTTTTTTTTTTTTTAAAGGAATTTGATTAGGTAATTTGGTTATTTTCAGAATAGGCAATTTAAAAAAAAACTCCTCACAAAATATAAAATAAAATAAAATTAATATATTCATCACTGAAATGCCATAAAGAAACAAAATTGACCTCTGTTCTCAGTGATCAACATTATAACAGTGGTACATTTCTCTATAATCTTGTTTAATATCCTTATTGATGACCTAGACAAGGGGATTGAGTCTACCCTCAGTAAGTTTGCAGATGACACCAAGTTGGGAGGTGGTGTCGATCTGTCTGAGGGTAGACAGGCCCTTCAGAGGGATTTAGATAAGCTGGATGGCTGGGCTGGGGTGAATGGGATGAGGTTCAACAAGGCCAAGTGCCGGGTCCTGCACTTTGGCCACAACAACCCCAGGCAGTGTTATAGGCTTGGGGACGAGTGGCTGGATGACTGTGAAGAGGAACATGACTTGGGGGTGTTGGTTGATGCTTGGCTGAACATGAGCTGACAGTGTGCCCAGGTGGCCAGGAGGGCCAACGGCATCCTGGCCTGCATTAGAAATAGTGTGGCCAGCAGGAGCAGAGAGATGATCATCCCCCTGTACTCAGCGCTGGTGAGGCCGCACCTTGAGTACTGTGTTCAGTTCTGGGCCCCTCACTACGGGAAAGACATTGAGGCCCTGGAGCATGTCCAGAGAAGAGCAATGAAACTGGTGAGGGGTCTGGAGCACAAGTCCTATGAGAAGTGGCTGAGGGAGCTGGGATTGTTTAGTCTGGAGAAGAGGAGGCTCAGGGGAGACCTCATCACACTCTACAACTTCCTAAAGGGAGGTTGTGGTGAAGAGGCGTTTGGCCTCTTCTCCCAGGTAACAAACAGGACCCAGGGAAATGGCTGCAAGTTGTACCAGAGGTGGTTTAGGTTAGACTTAAGGAAGAACTTTTTCTCTCAGAGAGTGGTCAGGCACTGGAATGGCCTGCCTGGGGAGGTGGTGGAGTCGCTGTCCCTGGCAGTGTTCAAGAGGCATCTGGATGAGAAGCTGCGAGATCTGGTTTAGTGCTTGTGGTAGCAGTGGTAATGTGAAGACAGTTGGACTAGATGATCTTATAGGTCATTTCCAAATTTGTGATTCTATGATTCTATGATTCTATTATTCTATGATAAACTTTTATTTTCAAAATGTAATTACTGATATCTACTTATGTAACATAAACGTGATTTCTTTTAGTCTCTTTTGGATGTTATTGAATCCATAGTTCATATCAGGCCTTCCAACTTTAGAAACCATGCATGCTGTTACCACTTCATCTCTAGTGGAACTATTGCACACAAAATGACTAAACCAAGGATCATTCTCAAGTGATTATTTTCTAGGTAAAATACTTTAAAGTACAATAAAAAATCTAAACTGCAACTAAGAAAATGAAATATATGAATTTTACTTTGGAATATCATAGTCACTTATTGCTAATTTCTGCCTATACTTTCCAGAGCAGACTAAAAATTTCTACCTTACTTTTTCCCCACTTTGGCCAAATAGAAACTTATTCAATTTTGATTTCAGCCGAAGAGAAAAATAAAGTCATTGACTTCACCCTTTCTGTAACGAGTCATAGTAGAAAAACTGGTAGCTGTTAGAAGAATTTATGTTCTTTCTTATTCAGGGCAACCAGTCAAAATGTTAAAACACATTCTGAATGAAAAGGAGTGAACTTCTTTTTAGCTATGTCAAGAAAAGAGTAGATAAGAAGAATTATACCTTACTCCGAGTGATTCCTGATATTGAAATCAATTCCCAGAACGCTATTCCTGAGATGATTTTCAGTAATTTCACTTTATTTTAGTTAGTCGTCAGTAAGTAAAAGAATAAAAAATATCTTGGTTTTTTCTCTTATTTTCTCATCTACTAGGCAGAATTTCAAGTCTTTAGATCTGTTTTGTTCATTTCCTCTTGATGTGCCAAGGATATTTTTTGGCATCTGACATGTAATAGCAATATTGCCAGTGATCAGGCACTAGATAGAATCAAAGTACTGGCACAGTATTTTGTAATTTTCACAGAAACATTTGATTTGGTTGACTCTAGAATGCTGATTAGAGGAGATAATACTATGATGATCTTGAGGATAAGTCACTTAACTCAGATTCATGACTGTTTAAGAAGAGCACACAGGTTTTTTTTGTACAGGGCAAGGAATCTGGCTTGGCTGAAATGAACTGTGATGTCCGCCAAGATTCAGTCTTCAGACCATGTTTATTAAATTTATTTGTCAATGATTTATTCTTGATTGTATTAAATCTATTTTACAACTATATAGATGATGCAATGTTACAACATGGTTCTAATTCTATGGTAGGGAAGGATTTATATAATTTATGGAGGAGATTTTAAAAAGAAAGCTTTTTCTAATGAACACAAATACTGCTAGCTATTAATTTCCAAACTGACCCCAAACACTTCTGCTGCCTTTACTTAGGAAAGAAAAAAAAGATAATCCTCCACTGAAATGCATACTGAAGTCATGACTTAAGAGTTGGATGAACACAGTCTAGTTATTCTTGAGCAATTTTGTGTTGAAATGCTGTTAATTAAAAGCAGGTATCCTTTTAAGAGGTAAGAACTCCACTGAATGTATTGTACTTCGACATCTATAGAAGTAAGTAACAAAAAATCTGCAATAAATATATGGTTGTTTAAATCTAGAAGCAAGAAAACCAGACTGCTGTATCAGTGAAGACCTGTGTAGATTTGTTTTATATTAATGCTATGGATAGATAAAATCCAATTTGCCTGTAGGCAAATTTGCAGCTTTACAGAATAGAAGAGTACATCACTGAAGCTTTTATATGAATAAGTCAACTTCCTCCTGAGTCTGGAACTATGCAAATGCATTTTATGTTTGGAGAGGCCCCTGGTTATATAAAAACAATGTTGTTGTTCCTTTTAGATTTTAATTTAATATTCCTAGCCTTAGAGGGAAAAATCATCATAGACTCATTTACCCTACATACAGTATGACAATATGGTAGGGTACGTTTAATGCCTTCAGAGTAAGCATTTTAAACAGGCATCCAAAGGTGATAAGATCTGAAATAATCTTTGACAAATTCAAATGCAGCTTAATTGAATATTTAAAATTATTCACTAGGTATAATTGAGAATAAATTATGTAATGATGTGGTAGGAATGATTTGATTTTAGAGTCCCTTCTGCTTACAAGTATCACAGCTGCTTGGATATTGGTAGAGGAAGTTTCTTGCTGTGAAAATCATTGAAATGCAATATGAAGTATTGTACATTAATGAGGATTTATTATCTCCTTATATCTTCATGAATGAAAATATAGAAGTGTTTATAAAACTCTTTGAGCAGATGGTTTATACTTTTATTTCATATTGGCATCATCTGTTAATTTACAAGTCTTAAGCTTCTATATTTTAATATTGATTACAATTTTTTTTTAAATAAGAGTTTTCATATAGAACATATTGATCACGTGTGAGGAGATATGGTACAAGACATTTCTTCTTGAAGGCATGAGTATTTAGATGACTCTTCTGTCTCTTGATTTTATGTTTTGATTTTTCATTTCAGAAACTATTTCTTTTGACCCAAGGAGGGATCACACAGGATAAGGTCTATGCCATGAAATCCTAGTTTTGTGCAGTTTCACATTTTAAAAAGTCAACAGAATCCCCCAAGTCATGAATGCATGCACTAATGAAATCCAAGTTCTGTGTAAGTACTCCAAATATTAGAATATGCTAATACTAAAAAGAAAGCAATACAGATTTATTCTGAAAAATATTGGAAGTTTAAGTCCAAATTTCAGTGACAGACTTTGATACTTGTCATCAAGTAATGTAGTTATGAAAGTTTAAAATATGTTTATGTGGACATATAAAACCAATAAATGCATGCATTGTTCAGACCTCCAAGTCTATTGCAGCGAAAGCTTAGTTCAATGGGTCTCTTGAGGATCATAAGGGCCACTCTGATATTTTTTCTTGGTTTCCACCTTGTGTCTTCACCTCACCTTTACTTGTGTTGTGTTCCTTCTCCTGCTGTAACTATCCTAGCAAAATCCAGATGTTGTGGATTACCTTTGGTTGAATAACTCATTCAAGTTAATTAGCTTTTCATAATAGGAGAAGAGCTTTTGTCCACTGTAAGCTAAAATAGCTGAACTTCAGCCAGGGCATTACCAGCATTACTCTTTGCATGTATCTATCCTGTACATTCATACAGGTAAATAGTTTCCTTTTGTTGCACATGGAAAAAAGAAACAATGGGCATATGCTGGTTTCAAAGTCAGGGATCATTCTTAAGTGTGAGTTCCCAAAGATTTGGTGCTTACTAGTAAAGAAGCAAAGGTGCTGAGGAGGGTTCCTGTGTTCCTTTTTCATGGTTTTCAAAAATTAGCTGATTATCCACAATGGTCTCTGGGGTGGAAGAGCAGATGTCTCCCATTGTCTTATGCCTAGCAGTTCATCTCCCTTTGCCAAGCTCCAAACTGCTGACTGAACACAAGGCAAAGGTCAATTGGAGTTGATTTATTCCTCTTTAATTGCCAGTTCTGTTGGGGATTCTGAGAATCACAGGTTGGCAAAACCATTCTTCTTAAACTGTTCCATTTCCTGATCTACAGATCTTATCAAAGACTTAATTACTCTGTACAGTTTCTAATTTGGAAACAGTAGCATCAAATATGTGTTCAGTTTTGCTTTGATAGTACTGTCTTCTGTGATACCTTGTCTTTTTGTAATGTGATGAAAAAGGAATCATCCATGTGTTTGCTACATTTAAAACCTTTTTATCTAAGGAAGATATGGTTTCCTTTAATTTCTTTAACTGCTTGTTAACATTCTTGTTAGCTTTGCCAGTTACCTTGAAGATCTGAAAGGATCAGTCTTTGAGTGGTAATAGAGATAATAGTAGAGAGTGTTTAGCCATCCCACGCTTTGGGAACTATCACTACTGAAGGTAAGCAGGAACACAGAAAGTCTATCTTAAATTGTGAGTGATTTCCACCTCCTTTATCCCCCCTTAACTTGACATGATTGAACCACAGAGTCATAGAATAATAGAATAGCTTAGGTTTGAAGGGATCTTAAAGGTCATCTAATTTCAGCCCCCTGCCCTGTGTAGAGTTGCCACCCACTAGATCATGCTGCCCAGGATCCCATCTAACCTGGGCTTGAATGCCACCAGGGGTGGGATATCCACTTCTCTGGGCGACCTGTGCCAGTGCCTTCTCATCCTCTCAATAAAAAAATATTTATGATATCTAACCTAAATCTCCCCTCTTTTAGTTTAAAGTCATTCCCCCCTTGTCCTATCACTATCACACCAGCAAAAAAGTTGGTCTCCCTTGTGCTTGTACGATCCTTTCAAGTACTGGAAGGCCACAGTGATGACTCCCTGGTCCCCTCTGCTCCAGGCTGAACAAACCCAGTTCCCTCAACATTTTTATCATATGAGAGGTGCTTCGGTCCTTTGATCCACTTCATGATCCTCCTCTGGACCTGCTCCAATAGCTGTAATCTTTCCTGTAGTGGGGACCCCAGGCTTGGACACAGTACTCCATATGGAACCTTACAAGGGCAGAATAGAAGAGGATTATCACCCCATTCTTCCTGCTTACCACTCCTCTTCTGATGTAGCCCAGGGTACTCCTGGACTTCCAGGCTGTAAACACAGACTCCTGGCTCATGTCCAGCATTTTGTTCACCAGGACCCTCAAGTCCTTCTCTGCAGGGCTGCTCTCAATAAGTTATTCTCCGAGTTCTGTACTAATATTTGGGATTGTTCCCACACAAGTGCAAAACCTTGCACTTGGCTTTATCGAATCTCATTAGCTTCATGTGGGCCTTTCTGGATGGCATCCTTTCTTTCTGTTCTATTAACTGCACCACTCATCTTGGTGTCATCAGCAAAATTCCCGAGGGTGTACTACATCCCACTGTCTAGGTCATGGATAAAAATGCTGAAAAGCTTGAATTCCTTGATGAACCTCTGGGGGTCACCACTCATTGCCAGCTTCCACCTGGACATAGAGTCATTGACTGTGGCCCTCTGACTGTGACCATTCAACCAATAAATATCTTCTGAATAGTCCATTTTTCAAATCCATATCTTTCCAATTTAGAGATAAGGATGTGGTATGGGACCATATCAAGGGTCTTGCACAAGTCGGTGATATCAATTGTTCTTCTTTTGTTCACCAATGCCATCAATCCAACGTAGAAGGCCACCAAATTGGTCAGACATGATCTGCTCTTGCTGAAGCTACACTTTGCTTCACCTCCTCATCTCATATGTGCCTCTTTCAGGAGGATCCATTCCGTGATTTTCCTAGACACAGACTTGAGACTTATTGGCCTGCCAAATTGCTCTTGCAGAAGTTGAATTTTTGAATAGAATCTGATAAATTTTTGAGAATGCAGGAGATAAATTAGATTGAAAGAGATTTTTGAAGGAATTTCTTTCCAAAATGAAGGATTTTAACCAGAGGTGAAAATGACATGATTAGGTCAATTACAGATCTGTTTCAACACCTCTCAGACAACTAGTTTTTCTGTTCATTAATTTACGATATGTGCAATGAATCACTGGGATAACCCTAACATTTGCATTCCATGAATTTTCAGTGTTTAAAATAGAAACCTTCATGTTGAGTTGACAAATGGTTTGTATAAATATAAAATTAGATTTAGGAAAATCATTTAATCTATAAATGACATCTGGTATTTACAGCTTTAGAGTCTGATGAAGATAGATGCACTACCTTACATGTTTATAATATTTTGTAAATTTGCAAATGCATATTTAAATTGATTGTATCCCTCTCCCATCCTTCAAATGTCACTGGTCCTCTAAGGACTTAGTCCAAGGCTCACTTTCATTAATGGAAAGACTTATATGCTGAATTTATAGCCTAAAATTAAACAAAGCCTCAAACATTCCTAAACCCTGGAATACTATCCTTTCCATTGTTAAAGTGTTAGTGTATTCCTCAGCATGGTTTTGGCTTGTGCCAGCTAGCCTTCATCTTACTAACTTGTGCCTCGGGAGTATAAGCCTTAGAAAGTTTCTTGCAGTCACTGAGTGCACATGCTTTGTTTTATATGATTTGAAGAGTTGGATAGTATGGGTATAGGACATTCTGAGCCTACTGACCTCAGCATTTCCTCTGGAGTAGTCATAATCAAATCTAAAACAATATATTTTGGGAAACTAGGCCTTCATATGTTTTTACAGCATTGCACAGTATAGACATCCTCATAAAGGGCTGTGTTTGGATAGAAACAGTCAGGAGCTTTTTGAGAATTTCTTGTTTTGGTCAGAAAAACAAAATTCTTCATAAGAATGTCCTTTCTGGTGCCAAGAATTCATAGTTAAGAAAGAACACAACTTCACTAACTCATACAAGAATAATAGCTATCTGGGGTATGGAAAGTAGGATAGTTTCAACACCTGGGGAATCAGTAGTCTCTAGCCTATGAGAATGCTTCTTTATGATCTCAATTTAGTTGGTAACTTTTATTCAATTGTAAAGGTTGGTATTTTAAGCAACAAGAAAAGCAAGGGTCATATGAATGCTCTCTCTGTGTTAGCGTGTGCATGCATAGAAATATCAAAGGAAAATGCATATTCTGCAGGTAGATTTATTAAAATAAAAAGTTCAATTTATTAGTTACTTCTAGTGTATTGGTAATTGTTTCTTCTCTTGATATTAAATGTTTAGATGGATAATCAAGGGAAAGTTCATAATGTTAATTACAATGTATTAACACATTATGACCTGTATAACCCATTAATTCATGTCAGAATTTAATCTATGTAAGTTTAAGCATAGTTTGAAATGTTTGTGTTTTGTGGGTTTGTTGTTTTTTTGTTTGTTTGTTCCTTTTTATTTGTTTCTTAAAAGCAAACAACAACAACAACAAATTTCATATGAATTTACAATGCAGTAATTGCATATCGTCTTTTTCTTCCGATAGATGCTATGAGCATGAACATATAGAGTCACTACAGTTTCAAACCTATGTTGCTCTGGCACAAATCATACTTCTATTACACATTTTTCAAATAAGAAAGGACAAATAAGTGGGCTGCAACTTCTGAGCAAACTAAACTTAAGACTGAAAATAGGTACCCCAAGATGTGTGCTTCTCTTACACAGCAGCTAGGATTTTCTGTGGCTAAACTATTTTGTGCTTTTAATGGATCTTTACTGTTGTGAGAAATGGTCTCAATCCATTGGAGTGGATAGAGTTGCTGACATATCCTCTTTAAAGCAGGAAAGGTCATATCATTTCTCCATATGTGCCCCTAATTTCAGTGGTCAGCATGCTTGTGTGTGTACTACTCCAATGCCAAAAATAGTGCTCCAAAAAAACACAGCCTGGGAGAAGTTGACTAACAATCTACAGAGACAGAGAATACACTTGGAAAAGGAATCATGTGTTTTACCTTGCCTATAATGATGTTCCTCTATACAACTCTCTAGTGCTTTTGTAAGGTTTATGGATAGTCTTGGCCTCTGAAATCATGTTTCTGGCCACTTCTGCTTCTCAGCTCCTTTGCCAAGACAAAATAAGTCAGAAGAATATAAATGTTAAGACTGCGAATAGTCAGGGAACTTCTTCAGGTTGGCCAGCCTTTTTTTCCAGTAGTTTATTTCTTTTACTAAAGGAGCCAGTTTTCTAACTGGGGCAAAATTGAGTTTTTATCTGCCATAAAAAAATATGAACAAATTTAGTTTGTGCAAGTGAATAAACTCTACAAGGCATATAAGAAATACTATAGTCTCTTTTTTTTCTTTTTTTCTTTTTTTTTTCTTTTTTTTCTTTTTTTTTCTTTTTTTTTCTTTTTCTTTAGTTTGTGTAATTGAATGGCTCCATGCAATTTCTGGTTTTGCTTTTCATCTTATTTTTCTCCACATTTTATTTTAATACATTTTTTTATCTGTTTTCTTATCTTACTTTGTCCTATCAGGATGTTGCAGCCAGTCGTGGTTCTGGTGAACTTTTACTCACACCGCTTTGAAATTAGTTGAAAATGGAATAAAAAAACATCTGTTACTGGGTAATACCTTGTTGTTTATTTATATACATTAAGTAGATATCATTTACAGATGTATATATCTGGACACTGTGTAGCGTGATGGTTTGGGCTCACTTTTTTGCAACCTTTGACCTTGCAAATCATACTTCACAATGTCATCTAATGTGAATGTACATAGGAAGAATGAAGTTTCTCGAGTAGCAGAATATCCGTTTCATTCAGCAGAGATGAGAATTCTGTTCTCTCATTTAAATAATACCTCATTATGAGACACTCTGAGGAAGCAAGAGGAAAATAAGGCAGTGTCTGTAAGCTATTAGCCAGAGACTGTTTTATGTATGATGTACAGAAATTGTAAGGAAATGCAATGTATTTGGGATACTTTTACTGCAGTAAAGAGATTTTAAGTTCTGTACATAATTCTGAAAAAATGCCTACAGAGGCCCAAAGATACAGAAAGTTTATGTATCAATATTGATAAAAGAATACTTAAAAAAGAAAAACAAGAAGTTTTCAAAGATCAAAAAAGACACCCGAAATCAATAATGACCAATTAAAGATATCTTAAAAACAAACAAAAAAACATATATAAAAAAGCAATATAGAATGGAAATAAAATACAGTTAATACACCCGAAATTGTAAAATTGTTTTAAGAAGTGCCTTTCTCATTACATCTGAATGTGATTTTCCAGATAGAGGCATTGTAATATGACCCTGTGTGCTGTTCTGTGTGTACAATAAAGCAAGCAAAATTAATCCCTTCCCCTGATGACCTCTAGAAATGAAAACCCATTATAGTAATAATATTTGTACTTAGGCCTTGATGTTTTTGTGCTGAATCTGAATGCCATGAAATGATTGTATATAGTGGCTGATGAGGACACATGTACAGATAATTACATAAATAATCCTCTTTATATAGGTGCAAGGTGACTTTTTAGATCTGGTATGGAAACTAGTCGAAGCCTAATAAAACTTGTAATCATTTTCTTTACTGGTAAGGCCTGAATCTTATTATGTTGAAAGGTCTATTAGGAATGTTTCCCTTTTTAACATGGAATGTATGTAACTAGATCTTGTGCACAATTTTCCTGTTTGTGAAACTTGAATTAAGCATTGAAATTTCTGCCCGACTTACTGGTTTTGGTGTTTGCCAAAGAATATATGGTATCAAATACTATAGTATGTCTTTGTTACCATTCTGCGGTTTGGTTAGCAAGCCCCACTTAAAGGGTAAAAGATCTTTTAAAAAACAACATTATTTAGCTTGGAACAAGAATCAATACTCCATATGATATGGTAATGAAACTCAGACTTGTAATATATTGATGGACACTGAGAAAGTGTGTGTGGTAGAGGAGTGGGTGTATTTGTATGAATGTTGGAGGGACCACAATAGTATTACTATCCTGTAAAGGAGGTTTCTGACATTTGGTAAACACACAAGTATGACACAGAGTACAATAGGTGTTATAGTTTAGAAACAATAATAGGTAGATCACTTTGAGCTCCATAAAAAGCAAAAACAAAATTAAACAAAAAAGAAAGAAAAAAGAAAGAAAAGAAAGATGGAGAGGAGAGGAGAGGAGAGGAGAGGAGAGGAGAGGAGAGGACACAAG
>JAPSGF010000011.1:4211538-4252985 GCA_035772895.1 Perdix hodgsoniae
AAGGAAAGGAAAGGAAAGGAAAGGAAAGGAAAGGAAAGGAAAGGAAAGGAAAGGAAAGGAAAGGAAAGGAAAGGAAAGGAAAGGAAAGGAAAGGAAAGGAAAGGAAAGGAAATATCTTTCTGACATAAGTGTACATCCCAGCTGGTTCTGTTTTGCACAGCCTGGATGTCTATTTGTCTAAGTAGTAATAAATTCCCATTGATCATGGCTTGATGGAAATGTGAACACCCTCCATGCTCCCAGCAGACTCCCACTTGCGTTAAAAGCTCACTGGAATATTTCAGAATGGTTGGTGTTGCTGCTTGTTACTTCCCAGTGTCAATACCAGGTGGCCTATTGATTTTGATCATATTCTTTAAATAAAAGAAATTATTTAGTTTTTGAAATAGTGACCACCTGGTACGTAAAAGCAAACAAACAAACAAAAACATGTCTCTCAGAGTTTCTATCAGCTTTAAAAAAAGCCTTTAATTCTATGATTTTTTAAATTGTTGCACATTATAGTTATTTATTTTAAAAAATAATGTATGCTGTAATTTCAATATATTGATTGTAGTGGCTTATATTTGTAGCCTTCTGCTAAGGAATAAAACATGATTTTATTAACAGTATCTCATTTTAGATTATGATTAAGGGGATTTCTTTTAAGCAAAGTCTGCAGTAGTGTTCGAAGAGGCTCATCCAAAAAAATAGAGATATGTGCAAGAGTTATCAGTCTTTCAGAACTGTACTTCTCAGTGTCTGTGAAGCAGCACTGCGAAGGAGGAGTGGAGAGGTCTCTTTCTGATGCTAATTTCGATGTGAGTGCCAGCAGACTGCTAAAATTGAGGGGCAAAACGGACAGATATGAAATGGAAGGCAATGTGTACTGTGTTAGGGTCTATAGACATGAAACTAAATCAGATGCTTAAATCCCTACTGTTATGAACTAGAGGTAAAGATTCATCAGCATGAAGTAAAGACACCTGATAAAGATGGTGTGGTTGTAGTTTGTGTGCGCAGTGTGTATTTTTCTCGAGAGGCTCTGAAGGTTGGAACTCAGTGACATATCAGAGCCTGCCATATGTCAGGGAGGATTTTTCTTCTCTACAACAGTAGCTTATTACGTAAAAGTATTTTCCGTATTTTTGCCTATATTCTTTCCTGCTCCTTCATTTGGATGCCTTTTTCTGATGCTACATGAGGAAGCTCTGCCCAAAGCAAGCTTTGTACTTACCACCCTCTGACTGGTTCCTCCCCTGGAAGGGCTGTGGGTGATGAAGCCTACAGAGGGGATGCAGCTCCTTTGGAGGGCTGGGAAGATATAACCCTTCTTGTCCTTGGGCACTGTTTTTCTGAAGCTCTCCAATCCTGAGGATCCCTTTTGAAATCCCAGTACTACTCTATCAAAATAATTCAGCTTTCTCTTCTAGCTAAAAAGGTGGGCTTTTTTTCCAAGAATGGCATCACTCATGCACAGCCTGCTAAATGAACACTTGTATTCAAATAACTTAGTGATTATGCAAAACAACTCTGCCTGTTACGGTACACATTCAGTGCAGAAAATTGCTCTTTTAGTTGGACTGCTTTTCCCGTCACAATGAAACATACGTCTGCTTACAGCTAAAAGTCCAAGGGCCTGATTTACTAAAAATTAGCGATCCATCAGATTGATGGGCAATCTGCACTCTTGGTGCCTTGAAATTTCTTGCATCAGTCACCAGATCATGATTTACTAATAGGGTTTCAGGGCTTGCAAAATAGCACAACTCTAACCACATATTAATATTTAATCTGGCATTTTAAGTGCACCTAACAAAAGACCCCAGAGCTGCTGACAGGACCCTAAATTGTGAATTTCTTAAAAAGGAATTGAGTATTTCCATAGTGGTTTCATGTGGAAATCTGAAATAAAAAGAAACATATGAGTTAAGCCTTTCTCATGAACTTACAAGCTTCTGGCTATATTTTTTCAAAAAACTGTTTACAGTTTGTTTTTTCCTAGTCTAGCTTCATTAGCATATGAAAAAGCTTCCTTTGGCAGCTTCACTGTCCATAGCTCATGATGGCAGAGAAATTTTAAAATTCATTTCTATATTTTGTGCAAACAGTCTGTTCTTTAAAACTTAAACTTCATGACAAAGGTGTTAAATGAAGGTAAAAACAACATAGAGATCACAAAGACCTCTTTATTACCATGAAATTTAGTAATTGAATCTGCACAGACTTAGTAAATTGGGGCCTTGTTTTATATACTATTTGTGAGTAACCAAGATAGGCAAGAAGCTGAATTACATACTGACAGTGTTTCTACAGCTTCATGGCTTAAACAGAGCAATAGTGTAAGTTAATAAGTAACCTCTCTGCTCTTGTCAGATGAATATTCTAATTTTACAAAACATATATGCATGTCTAGAGAAGAGTTTGTTTCTTCCATTTCTATCTGCCATAATTTGTGAAAGATGTTCCCAACACCACCTGTAATAACAAAATGTTTATTAGTGTGCAAATGAGGGTTATAAATGATGTTGCTTATCTATGGAACAAAACACAAAAGACAACTTATTAGCAAAAGACAAATTGCTCAGCAAGTTTCAATGAGCTGCTATGTTTGTCATGAAAAAAAAAAAACCTTTTATTTGCACAGATCAATGCTTTTATAATCCATTTAAAATAATATACTTGCCACTAGGTGGCTATTTCTGATCAGATCATTTTACCATTTTAATTACATTTTTAATATCCTGGCTGCATAAACAAAGATAAATTACAAGCCTTGCACAATCTGGCTGCTAGCTCAGGCACAATCTGTAATAATATCAGCTTTTGTTTGTGCCTCCTCTAATTAGATTCTGAAATCTTGGTTTTATCAATCAATAATTTTAATTTCAGAATTGCCTTTTGATCTCGCATTTCATGTTTGTTTGCAGAAAATGATCAGTAGGACAAAGCTGATAATTTATGCAGAAACAATCTCTCTGCAGAGTTACAAGCACATTCCTAGCCATCAACACCACCCGGCAGACTAAGCTTGACATAGGTCTAATTAGCATGCAGATATGTGTCGCCTCATTGGCAATTCAAATTGCTTTTTTATAATGTACCTCAAATTGTGCTACTCAAACATTGTATTTGATTTCCAAAGCCCCCTGGGCATCCCCTAATGTCTCCCTTCATCCTGGGTATGAAGCATTTATTGAACAGTCTGCTTCGACTCGGGCTATCTTTCCAAAAGCACCCTCACATCATAAGCGTGGGACCAGTTTTTCTCCTCCTCCTCCTCCTCAGACAGCAACTTGTTCCTCTGCAGAGCGCCGTGTGCCACATCCCTGGGCTCAATGATGATATGTTACCTCACGGGCTCCCGCTCCCACGCTGACTGCTCTGTTGAGGGCTTCGCTCCTGTGCCACTCATGTAAAAAGGGGGAGGATGTCTACAGAGCGCACATTAATATGCGGCACATAACCACGTCTCTGAATGCCAGCCTTCCATTCTTCATTAAACAAAATGGCTGGATTGCGGGGATTGTTTTCCTCTCTGCACACACGCGCGCGCGCACACACACTAGGCACACCAGCACGGACCCACACACCCCCACACACACTCAGCTTTTTCCCCGGCTCTCCATCACACGCACAAACACGCTTTTCCTCATGCACATGAGCACACGCGCATGCACACATGCGACCTTCCTGGCTGTTGTAGCGCATCGCTATCGGCGGTGCAAGTTACATGCAAAAAGTTGTCTGCGGCACGCGTGACATGCAAGGAGATTCCTGCCGACGTCAGGCCCTTTTTTGCCATGCAGCAACAAGTGGCAGAATCAATGGTGTACAGTTATTCAGCAGTGTAATTCATTTCACTGGCTTTGGCTTCTAGCCAGATCCGCCATCTGTCTCTTGCTCTCCCTCTCTCTCTCTCGCCTGAATTTGTCCTACATTTCGTAATGTTACGTGCTTGCCATCCTTATTCTATGTCAGAGGTGCAGCACAAGTCTCGCCCTTGTTCCGGCGTGGAGTTCTTCGAGTTCGGTGGCACTTTGGATATTCCACTTCAGTGCCACGGCAAGAAAAGGGTAAGCAGAAAGGAGGAGAGGGGTAGCTGCAAAGAATGGTGCTCTTGTATCCGAAAGCCAGAGCCTCGGCATTCTATTTAAGGCATTGATATGGATCTGTCTCACATGGGAACTTTTCCTGCTTCGTTAGAGTATCTTCGTTTGCTTTATTGGATGCCGGCAGTGAACGCCACTGCACAGCTTCGTGGAATGCCTGCTGTTGGATGCTTGCAGATCCCTGCCACCAAGCAACCTCCTGCATTGGAAATCGGGTGACTACTCCAGGATCTTATGTGTGCTTGCTGTTTGAAGCTGCAGAAAAGTGAATAATCAATTAAGTATTGATTTCTTGTAAGATTTGGTAAATTTCAAAGGGAAGACAAAGAGGATGGCTTAAGGAAAGCACTGCAGGGACTTGGCGTAAATTAGACAACTAACAGCAGTGCAGAATAAAATAACACCTCAAATGAATATTTCCTTGGAAGAATTAGCACCAGCTATTGGAAGACGATGGTGGATTTAATCAAGACGGCAGGCATGCTTGAGTTTTAACCGTGAACCTGAAAGAGGAGCTAATTATAACAACCTTTTTATATGGAGCTAATTTGACTGAATGGATGCAAATGTGCTTTATTTATGGATGAAGAAGCAAGGCTTACAGCATTGACTTTGGGATCATCGCATATGCTAAGCTTTACAGCTTGCCTAAAAGTCAAGCCTACAGTACATTTTTATTTACCGAGAAGGTATTTATATGTAAGCATAAGCTTGCCGTACAAAAGATTCATCAGAACAATGTACTGTGACGCTGAGGATCTAATTATAATTTTGCAGCATTTCATGTTTTCTCTAATTTGATGCTTTTCAACGCTTGCTTGTGCTGGGCTATAAATGGGACAATAAATGTTTGCTTTAAACTATTGTGATTTTGATTGCGTAGTTTATTAATCGTACTGTAGTTTTCTTAACGTGTTTCTGAATTATTCAGCAGTAATTTATAATGAAAGAAGCAGTACTGGTGGGGTGGTTTTGAATTCATTTATAATCTTACAGATCTAAATGTACAGGTTCTACCAGCCAATGAGCTCTATAATTACAAAAGAATGTTGAATTTTTCAGATAAATAGGGCACTGACTTTACAATGGGCATAATATTGTATAATCAGTAAAAGGAGGATTGTTGTGTTTTGGCTCTGTGGAGACTGTTCTTGGTTAGTTAACTCCTTCTCTGCTGATAATGATAAGAAAATGTACCTTAAACGAGAAAATGGGGGAAGAACATACTGTATTAGCTTGATGTTTTCTTAGTCTGAGACCTCAGGATATTTTTTGCTATTTATTTCTATTTCTGATACTTTTATCTATTTGCTTTTCTGGTTTTTGTCGCTTTTTTTCCCTCCTGTCTTGCAATCTACATTCCCTGAGCAACCACAGGAACCAAGTTACATTAAGCTTCAACACAAAGACGATGTAAGAATAATGAATCCTCATTTGCATCGACATTTGTATTCAGATTTGCCAGGCTATAAACTTGGCAGATCAAGCGGAATATTAAGTAGAGGCTTCCATGGTAAATTGCGATTCTTGCAATTGCCGAGTCGTTTTTTCCTTTTTATGTCTGTGTGTCTGTGTGCATGTGTGTGTACATGTGTACACATGTGCATGTATGTGCATGTCTGTAACAGCAGGTATACTCTCATGAGTACATGATTTCTGAGAACCACGTTGGCCCTCTTTCTCTTATGGTATATGATGTTGGTTTGAAGCAAAATGAGGCAGAGATTTACCAGCAGTGAGCATGTTAGCTGAAGATATATTGTGATGTATAAATAAAGTATGAACTCCTGCATCTAGAGACCATGTGAAAAAATTCTTTAAATAAATAGGTAAACACTACTGTTTGAAATAACAGATCATCTGCATCAGATGGAGGTTTGATTTCACTTCAGGTAGAGTCCAAAGAACAACTTGTGAAATAGCACTAAGTGGTCCTGTTGCCTACCATTATGTACCATTGTATTTGTGATTATATTAATGTATGAATATATGCTTCATTTAGAAACATTGGGCCTTGTATGCCTGCCATCAGGTGCTCTTCACTTTGGTTTGGTTAGATTACCTCCAGATTTGGGGTAGTGTGCATGAAAGCAGAGCTGGCTCTTCTCTCCCAGGGTTGAACAGTGATCCTTTTCCTTCAGTTATGTTTACTGAATAAGAGGTGAACCTAGGTTTGTATTTCCCTAAAAATTCTGCCCTTCTCTTTTGCACGATCATTTTTCATAAAGAGTAATTGAAAAAGTGGAAGATTGACCTTAACATTCCCCTTTTTAACTCTGTGTGATTGAAATTAATTTATGCTTGAATATGGGGCACTTCTTCTTATCAGTAACATGAATTATATTTTTTCAGAAGCCAAAGTAATGCTTTTATTCAATGGCTGCTAAAAATGTTCCATAAACTTTAAAGTTGTCTTAAGACTGCAACCAAATTTCTTTTGGTAGCAAATTTGAGAATGCCATTGAATTGACAGATGCAGAAAACAATCAAGTATGCAGGAAATTCTTCCGCTGCCTTTTTTTTTTTTGTATGTATCTTTTCTCTATCACATACAGAATCATAAGACCCAGATAGAATAGCAGAATGCCTGTAAAGTCTATAGAATGTGTTTTCATAACTACTTATAACTGACATTTGTGCTTGAGAGCTACTACAGTGGAGAACAATCCTGTGTTTTTTGTTGTCAGTTTTTTTTTTTTTTTTTGACAGTCCTTCTTAAATAGGTTGAAGAACTTCATCTATGTCAGGTCTTTTAGCTTAATCCATTAAAAAATGTGTGCAATGCAATGACTAAACGAATTGTAAATAATATACTGTATAATTATTGGCTGGATTTCAGCTGGGAAAGTCATATCAGCTTTGTTTTCTGTAAAAATACATACATCCTTAATGTTGTTTGGGTTTGCTTTCATTTTTATTCAGTAATAGGATAATTGATCAAGCAGGGAATGGTCAGTTGAAATCTAGCATACACA
Source organism: Perdix hodgsoniae (assembly GCA_035772895.1). Lineage (NCBI taxonomy): Eukaryota > Metazoa > Chordata > Aves > Galliformes > Phasianidae > Perdix > Perdix hodgsoniae. The sequence goes on from JAPSGF010000011.1 coordinate 4,218,605, forward strand.
AAGCTTGGAAGATGACACATTCTATGGTGGAACAGTAATCCATGGAAAGGCAGATGCACCCATATTTCATTATTTATTGGCTAATCTTGGGAAGCTTTGAAACTTGATTTTTTACTCTAGTGGAAATCATGAAATATAATGTCTCTTTCCTTTGAAAGAGTGTTCTGGACTACATATCAAAAGTGTTGCTTAAAGTAGAATTTTCATATTTACAAGCTCATCTTCCTTATGGATATCAACTTGATGAATTAATATCAGCATTTATTGTTTGAGTTTGTAATTGTGTCTGCCATTAACTGCTTTTGGAAATTTACCTCAAAACAAGTAACAGAAGTGGGCCTATTTTTTTGAAAAGGAAGAAGCAAAACATTATCTTGGCAACTTTCTAAAAAGAAAATGCTGTGGAAAAGCCTTGGGATTTAAGTTACAAATCCATAGACAATAGCAGATTAATAAACTGTAATGTTTTTTGCTGGACATACATCTATAACAGCTATAAAGTGAAAAAAAAAATTTCAAAAAAGCTTTCAAAAAATAATTCCTGTTCTTATTTTCCTATATAAAATTCCTAACTATTTGCTGCCTATGGCCACATTGAGACTACGACTATTACAAAGAATGAAGAGATGAATAAAAAAATAGCTCCAAATACATTCAATATATTCACAAACAACAAAATTCCCAGGCAAAAAAACAGAGATACAATGCTACTATTTCATGGGAGAAACTCCAACCTGTACTGTGGCCTTCTGTTTCTGCTGTTGTTGAATAAAATACTGCAGTGATACTCATAAGTATTCTCTGCCATCACTGAACAGGTATAGCATATTCAGTCTGAGCATAGAAAAAAACTGCTTTATAATCAGTGATCTCAAAGCCTGTTACAGCATTTCAGTCTAGTTCATTGTTACTAAAAAATTTACATTTAAAAACAGAGCAAAATTCATTCTATATTATAAAGCTCAGACCTGCTGACATCTTTAAGGTATCATTTTCTGACCGAAAGATTATTTTGTGTAAGCTACTGTTGTGACAAGTATCGCCCAAAGATTGTGTTACATATTGGAATCTTGGTTGGCTTTCTGTCACTGGTATAGTCTTCATATTTAATTGCAGACATGTATTGTCTTAAGTAGTTTTTCTTCTGTTTTCTGTATTTCTCATTACATTGTGCACACAGGGGCAGTTAGACAATTTAACTGTTTATGTTAGATAGGCAGTAAACTATTTCTCCTTCGTGTTATTATTTCCTAGACATAAAAGAAACAGAAGTGATTTTTAAAACAAGCAAACAAATGGACAAATAGGCAAAACAGGGAAGAGGCAACATATTTATTCTGGGAAGTGGTTTTTCCACTGACTTTTTATAAATGATAGGTTTTAATTAACTTCTTCACAAAGTGAAACTTACTTTTCTCCTTCTCTGTGGTCATTCTGTGGTCTGTCTTTTGAGACTCTATCAGCAATTTCTGATTGTGTGTGTGTGCTGTGGCTCCTTTCAACTAATTGACAAGATTTTCTAGTTTTGCTAAAGACTATGCTGGGAGTGTGTAGCCCACTGTAATGTCTTATTTCCTCTACTTTGGCCAACCATCTTTCCTTCAGTGTAATAAATACGCTTGAAATATCAAAAACTGTTACATGGTGAAGCTTTTAATTTAATTGCTAGGATTGAGTTAGTAGGTGGCTACTGCACTATTTTCAGGTTAAAACAATACTTTGATTTCTAAAGACAAAACGGTTATAAATGTTGTTAGATAATGAATAAACTGGGCATTCACAAAATTTCCTCGGATCTATGATACCTTTCTATGACTTGCTACTTATTTTATCTTGTATCATTTTACACTGCAAAGCTGTAATTTTTGTTTATATAACATCTAGGGTAATAAGATACAATTCTGATCAGTATCTTAACGTAAATAACAATACAAATGTACTGTTGTGGACAATAGGCAAGCTTTCCAGTGTGATTGTTTTTTTGCATAATCAACAGTATCTCATTTAATTAAGTGATTACTGCTTTTGATAAAATCATGAGGTCATTAATTGTGCTTTTACTTTCATTGAGAATTTTGCTTAATGAGAACAGATTTTGCTGAAAGGTCAGCTCTGAAAATCATGACGACTTATTTTCATTATCATCACAGTGAGTCAGAGAGCAACACAGAACTCACTTTACTCTGCATCAAACTTGGCCATCTCAGGCTGAAATCAACACTTGTATAACAAAACTCAACAACTGAGCTCAGGGAAAGATTGAAGAAAGGATAATTTAATTTCTGAATTTTAGTTTACTACAATACAGAAATGAGAGGTGGTGGGAAATTTTCTGTGAAATGGAAAAGGAATAACTGGATGCTGATAAAATGTGCAAAGAGGTGGAGAACTGAAAAATATTTTTACGGATAACCTGGTGTCTATAGTTAAAAGAAAAAAAACAAGGAGCAGAACAGAAATTCAAGTCACTACAACTTGCAATGTGGAACTACCCATTTCTACTGGATCCATAATTTACGTTGGGACCTGCAATGAATCATGCCTCACAGAAGTGGTCATAGACTGCAGAAGATAAATCTAATGACATGTCAGCTATTACTAATTTAGGGCTGCTTATTTCTACTCTCAGTAATATACATTGGAGTTTTTCTGTAGACTACTTTAGGAGCTGTATTTGGTCTTACCCAGAAGACACTAAAGTCGCTTGTGCTACACTATGCGATAGTTTTAAACACTGAACTGGAGGTTGCGCATTAAACATCTGAAACATTCTGAAACATATTTATGTTGTCATTTTCAGCTTAAAGTTTGCTCATACTACTCTAACCATTTTCCTATTAGTAAGTTAATAAGTTAGCTTAGTAGTTTACCACTGTACATTAGAGAAATACTTGATTTTTCCTTTCAGTAAATTAAAGGTTTTGCATTAAATATTCACTAAACAAAAAAAAAAAAATAAAGCTATCTCAAAAACAGTTTTGGTTTTTCAATACATTGCACCCTTCCGTACAAACTACAAATAAAATGCTGCAAAAGACAGCTTTAAAAAGGGTACAGCTATGAAATTTGTTTTTGTCTTATATTTCCCAAATTCAGATTGGCTTTACTTGTGCTTAAAAATACATTTGTGTCCCAACGAGCTAGAAAATTCCCCCTCCTAAAATCTTTGCAGTCAGAATGACAGTGGTGAATCTTGGAACTGCAATAAGAAACTGAGGATGAACAGACATTCCACCAGCATTTTTCAGAACCTTCTTGACAATTAGAAAGTCTAGTGCACTGAAAACTAGAGGTAGTCTGTGGGGAGGCAGTTGGTCAGATACTGAAGTCTGATGAGAAAAAAAGTGAGAAATGTATGTGCAGTTCCACTGTGTCCAGGCAATGCTACAAAAAGCATGCATCCTCTTTGATCATAGCAAGTAGAAAGCAACATCACTATTCTAATAAAGTGCTAGCAAAACACAAAGCTTGTTCAAAGCTTTGAAGAAGAGGAGGCTCTGGGGACTTCTTATTTCAGTCTTCCAGTATTTAAAAGGAACTTGTAAACAGCAAGGGAACCAACTTTTTACTTGAGAAGACAGTGATAGGACAAAGGAGGAAATATTTCTTAACTAATAAAGGGGAGATTTATGTTAGATGTTAGAAAGAAATGCTTTATTCTGAGAATGGTAAGGCACTGGTGCAGGCTGCCCAGAGAAGTTGGAGGCATTCAAGGCCAAGTGGGATGGGGTTCTTGGCAGCTTGATCTAGTGGGTAGCAACCCAGGTCATGGCAGAGGAGTTGGAACCAGATGATCTCTGAGGTACCTTCCAACCCAAACTATGGTATGATTCTATCATTCTATCATTCTATCATTGTACAGGGAAACATTATTTATACTGTTTAAGCAGTAGAGATATCTAAGGAAATAAAATGACAGTGATTTATAGAATCAACAATTAAACATTTTATTGAGTTCTCACAGCTTTTAAAAGTTTTATACTTACTTTGGTTTGCACTTTCAGCAATATTGTGCATGATCTCTAAGCTCCTGTCATCAAATTCCTTTTAATTTCTAATAAGTGTTCATTCAAGTGTGTTTTTTTCTCATACTTAACAGCTATTAATGTCTGGATGACCTGCTGTAAGTGCTGCTGCAGAATCAAAGTTAAAAACTGAAAGAAGGAAGTTGCAACCATCCCGATAATTTACAGTGAGATCAACAGTTATGATATAAGGTTGCCTCATTCTCAATAAAAATGGAGGATTGTGAGATCCTAGCATCCTTTAGGGTTTTTTAAAAAGTCATCCACTAGTTTTGTCTCACTTAGGGATTCTAATATTTTACTCAGTCATCCTTTCCCAGTTGAATCAAAGTTCTGGTGTACCTGACTGCTTTTATTTTCTTTCCAACTTATGCTTTAATCTAAGGGTAACTACAGTGGGATTATTTCAGAGATTTAGTCTTGTAAAGTGTACATCATAAATATATTGAGGCCCTCTGATCTCAGCAACAAAGGTTTTGTTCAAAATACCTTGTTATTTATAGAAGAATCGAGGAGAGTGCTCTTTATCATTAAAAATGGAATACAAAGGTGGCAATCCTTAAGTTTTGCTTTCATTGGTACTTTATATTAAAGTAAAAATAAATGTACTTTTTAAAGTTAAATCCAAGACTTCAGAGCTGGCCAGTGCACTACGTGGTGTTATGATGTGGAATACCAATAACTAAAAGTCATAAAACGATGACAGCCAGAGATTTGAGACTTTTTCTGATTAGAAGTGCCCATTTCAAAGGGACAAGATTGACAGTACTTTCTAAAATGAGACTTCTATCCAGCAATGTTTCCAATCTTTACCTTAACATGTGAGAACATTTGTTATTAACAAATGGTACATTTTAGAAAGGAAATACTATTTTTAAAAAAGCACAACTCATCCTGAAATTGTCTAACACCAAAAAAATAAATTACTGTTCATGTTACAGTATTTATGTATTTGTGTATGATGATAGTAAACATTTCTATTACCCAAGTTGTTAATGAGACAGAAAATACAATGTAGTGAAATATAGTTGATACTATTCTTGCTTCTACCCCCCTAAAAGGCAATACTGGACAAGAGCTGACTTGAGCAGTGTTAAAGCCAATTAAGAAAGAGAGGAGTTTCTTCCATTTAAAAGAAGAAAAATATTATCTTTTATTATCATCAAATCATTTAGAAAAGAAACCACAGGTGGGAATCCTGAAAGCTTACATGAGTCAGAAAGGTCAAAAAACAATTTCTGACTTGTTGAAGACACCCTCCTGATTCTTTGAGGTGATTCTTTTTTTTCACCTGGTGGTATTTTTGGTCAGTCAGGCAGCTTATTAGGCAGTCAGCCTGTTGTGTTTGACTTTTCTGAAGATTGCATTGACTTCTTATTTGCATCTTGATTCACTTTAAGACTTCATTTGTAAAGCTCTGTTTGGTATTTATTTGGAGATCTTTCCAAATAGTTGTCATTATTTTTGTTATTCATAGTAAGACTGCAGTCTCTCAGATCAATGATTTGCCATTTCCAAACATATCTAACTCTGCAGATCTTCCAAATGTATTGGCAAATCCTGTATAAAATTGAAGGTGGGTTTTTTTTGTTTTTTTTTTTTTTGTTTGGTTGTTTGGTTGTTTTTTTGTTGTTGTTTTTGTTTTTTTTTTTTTCATAGAAGGTATTGTTTAATAGAAAAAATGCAGAATAATAACTATGGTTAGGGATCTTCTTTTAATGTGTGACTGTATACTGCGGTATGACCTTAATAATGCACTCTATAGAACTGTTTATAATTGCTAAATTGAACAAATATTTTTTACACAGGTTTTCATATACTTTCTTTCCTAAAATGTGTAGTAGATTTTACACTGTAAGTAAAGCAAATGCAGAGAAAAATCAAGTATATGCTGGAAAAAATTATCCTGCCAGTTGACTAAAGACGTATTTCCTATTATTATCAAATGTAACAGATCTTTGTTCATAAAACTTAAAAGACTCAGATACTGTCCTGATCTTTCAACTAAATGTTTTACCAAAAAGAAAAGTGGAAAAGAAAGGAAAAATAAAAACGAACAAAAAAAACATACAATTTTTGTTTAATTTAGCTGCTACATGGGTGAAGTCTCCTGTTAATTTTTATCTCTATCTTAATAATTTTAGCAACTATCTTTCTGGCTGCTACCTCTACAGGAATCTGGTAGGACAAGGGAGAATTGTTTTAAACTGAGACAGGGGAGATTTAGGTAAGATATTAGGAGGAAGTTTTTTACACAGAGAGTGGTGACACACTGGAACTCGTTGCCCAATGAGGTTGTGGATGCCCCATCCCTGGAGGCATTCAAGGCCAATTTGACTGTGGCTCTGGGAAGCCTGATCTGGTGGTTGGCAACCCTGCACACAACAGGGAGATTGAAACTTTGAGGTCCTTTTCAACCCAGGCCATTCTATGATTCTATGATTGATTCTATGATAAATGCTGTATGGTGAAATATGGACAGTTCAGCAGTAATGCAGTGGCATATCCCTATTTGAACAAAATCAAATCACTACCGGATAATGCAAAAATCTAGTATAATCGGTGTTGAAATTGCAGACACAGAAAGAAATCCTTTCTTCTTTGAGGTTGTTGTTAGCTTCCAAAATATCTGAAATTGCTGGGATATCTGCAGTCATATTCTGAAGACTCGTCATTAAATTTATTCTACACATAGACATAGACATCTTGTGGAGCTTACTACAAATTTGAATCTACAACTATCATCTAGGACTCAGTACTTGTAATATGAAACAAAGTATGCAGTATACCCAGTTGTCTTGTTTTCCATTCTGTAAGTGCAGACATATTTTTATATTTCTTCAATTGATTCTAAATATTGACCAAATAATTGGAAGGGGTGTCATCCTCCTACAGTATATTCTCAGTGGTTTCACTGCCAAAGTTTTCATGATAATCATCACAATTTTGTAACAATTGTCCCTGACTGTGCTTAATAGTAAAACTAGATGGAATGAACATTTTCAAGAACAAATTGTTTATTTGTATTCAAACTATTTGTGCTGAATTTGTTGAAAACCTCTTACTTTTGCCTGACACCCACACCAGAGCTGTTCCAAATTATTCTTGTTTCAGCATACTTATTTCTTATAGTTCCTGGCATAGCTTTCAGAAGAATGGGATTATGAGATTTCCGAGCTACTTGTTCACAGAATAATAGTTGTCTAAAGCCTTTTAACATCTGGTGTAATTATAACATTTGATGCTACTATATTTTAACTACTAATGTACTCTCTTTTGAAGAATATCACAGAATCACAGAATTATCAAGGTTGGAAAAGACCTAAAAGATCATCCAGTCCAACCATCACCAATACTCCCCAGGTAAATCATATCCCTCAACACAACATCCAAACATCTCTTGAACACCTCCATGTTCGGTGACTCCACCACCTCCTTGGGCAGTGCATTCCAGTGCCTGACCACCCTTTCCGAGAAGTAATATTTCCTAATGTCCAGCCTGAATCTCCCCTGGCGCAGTTTGAAACCATTGCCTCTAGTTCTATCACTGTCTAGTATCACAGTAGTATCACAGTAATAAAAAAGGATTAAAAGATGACCTAACAGTTATTGGCAATACTATTGATAAGATTATATTAAGTTGTATTTCTTTAGTGTGAATACGTTATAATAAATGGTACCCCCAAAAAATCTTCTAATGGCCACTTTTACTTTTGGTGGTGATGATGGTAGAAGAAGAGAAAGAGTGCAAGTGATTAAAGCGATATTGTAATAGATAAATAACTTGGATCATTGCCCGACACCTTATAGTCTTAGGAAGAAAAGTAGCTGCAAATACCTGTTTTCCTGCTGCAATCAGTGATGATCATAGTTCTTAATCACAGAGGCTTGAAAGAGCTGTAATTTTTCAAAGTTTCTATATTCTCTAGGTAATGTCAGATTTATTTACTGGGAAGAATGAACTAAAAGGTTCTTCTCTTCTTTGCCCTGGTTTTATATGTAAGATTTCAGTGTACCTGGATTTTCCTATATGTGATGCTTTTTTCACATACTATCTGACTGGTGTCCAAATGTACCCAGATTAGCTGAAAATATATCCATTGGAATCCTGTACACTCCCAGACAGCAGCTATTGTGATATTCTTGATTTATGAGTGTGGACTGGATAAAAAGCTTTTGTTCTGCTTTCTGTATGTAAAGTAATGAGGAGTCCCAGACATTCCATTTTGGAGAGCATAGGCCCCCTTTCAGTCTGACTGTTCTCACCATTGCTCACAGAAGAACTGAATGTAGTGCAGCTGAAATCATCCTGGATCCCAAATTTGGATTCTGAGGCTGCCAAACCTTCATATCCCCAACTGTTTCAGCTGAAAAGCCAAAACAAGGGTTGGAATTTTTCGACTTTTCTGTGATCACCTGAAATGGAATTCTTCACTTCAGAGATAAGCATTGCGCCATTTCATAACTATCAAATAATTCTGCAGGTGTGCAGTTTTAACTATAAAATGATATTTTAACAAAGCTAATGAATAGATATGACCATTGTCCTGATCTTGGCTTTTTGTAACTGATTCTAACTGTAGCTTTTTTTTTTTTTTTTTTTTTTGTGCACTGGTATATAAAATTAAAGTTCACTTTTGCTTCAGTTTGACTCCTTAAAGAAAGTGTGCATGTGTGTGTGTCCATGTGTGTATGTCTTTATGTATGCATATATCATAATTGATTTCCAAGGTGGTAATGTGAAATACTTCAGTAAACAGATCAGAAATTGGCTGTAAACGCAACTGTGTGTCTCATATTGAAAGACAATTACTTGACTGAATTTGTCTCAAAGAGATTTTGGCAGCTTTTTGTTTATATTTTCTGCCAGTTACGGAGATCAAAACAAGCACAAAGATTTTCCCCCAAAACTGCCAAATTAAAACATTTGCTGTCAGTTCCTTCCAGTTCACTGCTCTCTCATAGAATCATAAAATAACCAACTATGCGAACAGGAAAAAAAAGGCTAAGAAACATTTGTATCAGACTCTTTTCAATCAGAGCTTCAGAGAGAAGTTGAGTTGGAAGGGATCTTAAGAGGTCATGTAATCTATTCTCCTGCTCTGTAAAAGATCAATTAGACACAGTGCTACTGACAGATATTTGCCTAAAATTCTGTAAAAGAATAGATGTTACAGGAGATTCCTTAAACTCACTGAGCAACCTGTTCCAGTGGTATTTTAATCAGAAATTCTTCCATATTATTGATTAAATATATATTTTTAAATATCTTGAATGCTTCTTCTCTTGCCACCAGGGAATGTGAAGATCAATTGATCATTTATAAAAATATTTAATTGACTACCTTTATCACAACTGTTCTGTCTCTTTTGTTTGATTCTGTTGATTGCCTCAGTGGAAATACATACATCATATATATAATTGGTCTCACTTCTGTATAATTTGACCCTGTCATTCTTAATAAATATGAATCTTTGCTTGCCCATCTGATATCATATTATTCGCATATGTTAAGTAAATATATATTTCATGCAAAGAGAGAGAGAAAAGATTATAAGTCAACAATCTGTAATAAGTGTAAATATTCAGGAATTTCAAAATTTCAGAAATCATGAAGCTTCCAGAATATATATCTTTGACTAGATATTTGCCATGTATGTATGACAATGCAGTTTGTAGGGAACAACAACAAAAAAAAAAAAGTACAAAATTCAGATAATGGAGTATATTATAAAATTAACTAATGATATACTAATTCAGTTCATATACAGAAAGAGATTCTATACCTTTGTGAGAGTCACATTCTGTCTACTGACCTGTTGCGTCACCTTCAAGATAAGTATTTCAGAGTGAAACATTGTTTCCATGTGCAATAATAAAAAATAAAAAATAATTAAAAATAATTTAAAAAAAGCACACACAAATGCCACAAAACCTCTGGTGCTTCTGAGAAAAAAACATTTACAAATGTGCTTCAGTTTAGTTCAGAATTTTTAACCAATGAACTCTCGGCAGGTTTACTCTCTTTTTTTCTTGTACAGTTCACTCAACTATCATGAAAAGATACTGAGCTACACATTCATCCTCCATAAAAGAGAGTACATTGTTATTCAGGAAAGTAGTATCAAAGTACTTTCTAGTTCTTTGCATGCAGTTGTTTAAAGAAACATTTTGTCTTTTTCCTTTCCCTATATTCTTCCCTGCTCACAAAACTAAGAGAAAGTATTGCTTTGATTAACCTTTGTCTGTAATGCTGTAAGACTTATATGCTCTAGAAGTTAACTGTGGATTCAGATTTAGAAAGTTTTTGTAGAACACTCTATAATGATCCAGTCATATAATACTGTCCCAAGAAATTCCTTATTTTTTTATGTTTAAAGTTCTGGTTGGACTTTTCAAACGCAGTTCTACTTGATATGTATGTGTAGAGAATTGAAAGAATTTTGGTAGTTAAAAATGATTGCCTGGTTAAAAACCTTACTCACTCTTCATTTGAACCTCTACTTTGAAGCCGCTGTAGCCATTTCAAAATGTGACAGAGATGAAAAAGGATCTCACAGAAGGAAAACTATGAGCATCATTTGAATGCCTGGGGATCTACCATATTACTATACCAACACATTGGCTTAATGAAAAATTGAATAAATTACTATTTATTGATTTTTTTCACTATTTATAATTGATGGGAGAGTCTGTAATGAGATCATGCCATTACAATAACATCATAAATGAAACCTGTCCATGAATTGTTATTAAGAATGCATCCGTATTTTTATTTTAGTTCAATTTTTTCTAGACTGTGTAACTATTAAAAATGTCTCCTCTGTGGAATTGCATGAACCCCTTTCTGTGCCCATTTCTGTGTGTACAACCATGTTCCCTACTACTTATACTACTTCCAATGTAAGGTGATTGATGAGGAGTAATAATAGAAAATTAAAAATTCCATGTGTTCTAGAAGGCTGATAGTGAAGGACAGCAGCTGAGGTGTGGTTCTGAGCACCTTTTGTCCTGTGCTGACAACAGAGGTGCATATTCAGACATCCTTATTTAAACATAGTGTCTGAAAGAAACACTTCTCTCTGGAGGAATCATAGAATCACAAGGTTGAAACTGACCGGTAAGATCATCTAGTCCAACCTTCTTCTCATTACCATTGCTACAACAAGCTAAACCATATCTCGCAGCTCCAAATTCTGCCTTGAGCACAATAGAGTCTGAATGACTGAGACACAGTCCACACTTGGGCCCAGGGCTGTAGTTTAAGCTGCCCATTTCAAAACCTGTCTAAGTTTTAGCAGGACCATATTGTCTATTTTCCTGATCAAGTCTCATCTCAGAATGATGGTATAGGTTTGGCTAAAATGGCATTTAAACATATGCAGTTTGGATAGCATCCTTATTGTCTGTCATATGAACTGATGGACAAAGATAAACTTCTCAAGAAGAGACCTGTCTATAGCTAGTTTTGTTGGAATACTAAATAAATAAATAAATAAATAAATAAATAATGACAATAAAAAATAAATGAGATTGACTGCATATGCTTCCTAGGTCAATTTAAAGCTGTTAGCATCTTGTAGAGGCTATTTGATTGATGTGATTGAAAGAAGAAAAAATTTATTTTGGAAGCCATACTTGTAAACTAGAAGAACATGTTCATTTCAATCTGTTTGTTGGAATTCTCTTTAAAAGATCTGAAACAGGCATGCCCATATGCTTATGATGTTCATTTCCAACTACTAGGGAGCTTCAATATTCCTATCCTTAAGCTCTGTATATGATTGCTGAGACTGAAAAAATCCTAATGTATACTCTTACATATAACTAGGGAAAACGTGGCTATTACTTCCTAGATTCCATTCATGTTTTAATTCGTGTGACTTTAAATGAACTTGAAAATGAATAATCTAATCCATCTCATATTGCAAAACTAAGATCCAGAATTTAAGGGACCTAAATCATTTTGGTTTGGTGCTATCTGTAGTATTCTGAAATATTTATAATATCTAAACTCGAAAAAAGTGCATTTGGAACAGTCTTCACTGAGAAGTACTTTGTCTGTCACACCCTAAACATAATTTTAACATGGCATTTGAAGTTAATTATACTGTATCTAGGAAACGCCCTTGATTTTATTGCAAAGCTGAATATGCCAAAGATTTAAGTGCTTCTACTGCCAGCAGTTAGTATCACAGTAGGGAAAGTTCAGCTTCTGGCAAAACAGGATATAACAAGAATACTTATAGGCACAGTGAAAATATACATATATTCAGTCAATGGAATGAGTCACAAAAACCATGTTTTCACTTGAGAGGAAGTGATTTTAACCCATATTACTTAGTCTTAGATGTGTTAGTCATAGTTTTTGTAATGTGACTGGTTTTATGACAACCTCTTTCTACCTCTGCATTACCTGGCCAGTGAATGAAGATCACGACATTCTCAGGGTTTCTTTTGATCTGGAAAACCCATATCTGATACAGAAAATTGCTTGGGGGGTCACTTTCAGCTCAAAGCAAAACAATTTCCTTCAGGAAGAGAAACAAAATAGCATAGAACAGAAAAGAAAGAAAAAAAAAACAAACAGCTGTTATAGGACAAGCATAATATTAGCTTTTTTACTAGAAAATGATATCTGATGCTTAACTTTTCTAATTGCTTCTTAAGATATTCATCCCTGTGAAGTTTTTCAGTTAAATTGGGAATTAAGTAACTAAAACACTAATTTAGTGCTGGTATTTTTATTTTCCTGGGAACTCTCATGCACACTGAGCCTTAGTTTGACCTTCTAGCAGAAAAAGTACACAAGGATCTGACTCTTCTCTTGTCCTATGTTCTATCACACATAATTTTGCAATGTAATGAGCTGACAGAATTGGATCCAGAAATTTAATCTGTATTTATAGTTGTCACAAAGGCAAAAATAAGTTCCATGTATAAATTTGTATCTTACATAAAATTATCAGATTAAATTCAACAATTTTTCAAAAGGTAAATAGAAGCATCACAATATTAAATTCATTCCACTTACTAATTCTTGCATTGATTTTCCTCCGCTTTTCTGCACATACCTTCTAAGTACGTACAATAATCTTTGCTGAACACTGCTTAGCATAGATTTGATGAACAACAACATGAATTTTATGACTTCAGCACATAAGTAATTGTTGCCGGGAAAATTCTGGATTTTTCAAAAATAAATGGTGCATAAAAGCACATAAAAGATCAGTTAATACGTCTGAACATGTTAAAGAACTGGGGACGGATCAACCAATGGAACTAGTTTTTTATTCAGCAGAGACTTCTTAAATTCATTGCCTCACTGCACAGTAAATCTATTCTTTCAGCAGGTTTTTCTTTTAGCAGGTAGTCAATTAAGGGGAGACAGGTGTCTTCATGATATATATCTTTGCAGTGAAATGTATGTTCCTACAACATTTCAGTTATCTTAAAAATCCATCATACATTATTTAAAGAGTTACATCTTAACTAGGTTTATGCTTTCCTTGGGTAACAATTATGTATTTAAGTATACAGATGGCAAGGGGAGCATATCCATATCCATATTATTATGTCTCTTTCTTTTCAGACCCTCAATTTTACATATTTTAGCCAGAGAGGAAATGCACTTTATCCTGCTTGTAATTCTCATCTTTTACTCTCACAGGTATAGGTATAGTCACTTCAACATAGTGTGGATAAATAAAACCACACCATGAAGTTATAATTTAGAAATTTAGGATGAACTGCTAATAATACACATAAAATGTACAAATGTATGAATAAAATGTACAAAATGTACATTGTTTGTCTTCAATGTTAGAGGAATTTCATAGGTTCAATGTGCAAAAGACTGCAAGTACACCTGGGGGTGACAGAATACAAACAGACTTCTAATGTTTACTAGATTAATTTTTACCTTTTGAGCCTTACAGTGAAGACATCTGCTGCAAAGAAATAGAAAACAAGACAGTTGATTCTTTCATCAATATATGTCATAGAAGCCTAATTTTAATTAAATTCCCTACAGCTTAGTGCTCATAGAAACCAAACAACTGAAATTTTAGATGATTCTGAAATGTAAGCCTTATTTCTAATGTGGACGTTAAAATGCTGCTATAAACAAGCATTCTATTCTTAATTGAATTTTCAAGAATCACCATTATTTAAAAAATAATAAATGTAACTAATGGAGTTTGATAAGATTACTGTAACTGAATACTGCTATGAGCTCCAAATACTAGGAATACTGCATAAACTACCAATGAATTAGCTGTTCTTAAATTAAGGAATATTACAGTCAGTAATGGTATGACATTCTTTTTTATGGCCATGGCTTGGGTTATAATGTGACAGAAAAAAAATGTAATGTTTCCAAAATGACAGTTTTTAGATTTGTGTTGCCTGAGGTAGTTCAGCTGAACAATAAACTATAATTTGATTGATGGAAAATTGAAGTGGTTCATCTAACTTGCCAAGCTGTCTTACCAAAGGCTTTGGTTTTGCATGTATGATGATGTATCACAGTTTTAGAGATAATGTTGTTTGTATTATACATGAGATTTTTTTACACATAAAAATGAAGACTTCATTACCCAGTAAAGATCAAAATATGCTATGGATTAGCAAGGAATCAGATTTGTTTGAGGATGGATTTGTACATCAAAATGTGCTCTCTTTGTGAAATTGAATGATAAATAACATATAGAACCAGAGTACCTTTATTTTTATGAGCAAATCAGCCATATCACCAGTTATGAAATTATTAACTTAAAGGAAGGGAGACATCTGCACCCATGAGAAACAATCAGAGAGCGGAAGCTTTTCCTTCATCCAGAATTAATCCTCTGAAATAGCAGATCAGTCAGCAGTTTTTTTAAAAGTGCTATAATATTTTTTATAGAAATTATGATATACTTAAAGAGAGAAAAAAAAATATATGCCTGGATAAATAATAAAGATGTTATCAAATATATATCAATAGTATTTACAATAGCAGTTTGATGGTGGTGTTATTTTTTAATTAGTGATGCAGTGCAAGTACAGCAACAACTGTAATTAACTGTAATTAATGTACAGTAATGTTTTTTAAGCATCTCTGAGGAATATTTTGAATTACTCAACCATTCAGTCACCATCTATTTTTTTCGTTAAATACTTTGTATTGAGTAGGATTTGGGTCCTCTACTCTCCTATCATCAAGCTGCTAAAAGCAGCCATCTCTAAATAGATGAAAATAAGTAATGACATCTAGTTTCAGTTACTAGAGGAAGCAAGACTTGAGGAAAGGATAATATAGCTGGGAAGTAGGATTAGAATGTCTTGTTTTGATTCCTTTCTTTCCCTTCATTTTCAAAAGGAAAAGCCAGCTGTTGAGCTTTTGAACAAGCATCTTTCTCTTTCTTCCCAAGTACATGAAACAGCTAATTTTGACTTTCCAAGTAAAATTGTAACACTTGAACTTAAAGATAGAAGAATATTACATCTCCTTCTGCTATTTGTTACCCTGCCAAACACTAAACAAGGGTACGATCAAACAAAACTATGATAATCCAGTCTTATGGGAAATTTAATTGGCGTACTACATTCTTTATGTTTTCTACAAAATATCCTGAATCACAGACATTCAAGAGTTGGTGCTTAATCAGCAGATAGAGCTTCTTATTATTACACAGAAATGAAGGAGAAATGTATTTAAGACCATCCTTGAAGTAACAGAAAATCTGTCTGTAATGAGATTTCCGAAATTACTGTTGGGAATTCTCTGCAGTGGAAGTGCTTTCTTCTTGGGTCATTACATTGCCATAAGTCTTAATTTTCCAGGCATTTTACTCCTTCTCCCTCTGTGTCATGCTTTTTTGTCAGGGTTCAAACCTGAAAATAGTGTTCTGTCCTCAAACCTGTGTGTTAAAACTGAAGCATGTGTTCAAAGAGATGAATATAAAAAATATCAATGGTAGTATTGGTCTTTCCCTGTTAAGAAAACAAAAGCAAACAAACACATAAACAAAACAAGAGGAAGGTGTAAAGATAGCTTTTTTGTATTTCATAGAGTAAATCAAAAACTAATGAGGAAAATTAAAATTGTCTTTATTTAAGGATTAATGAGAGAAATCTAATTATAGCAAGAAATTAGCTAAGACCAGATCATGTAGAAATATAGGTCTTGAAAAGATATCCTGGATATTGAAGGTCACAGAGAGCACATTAAATAAGCTCTTTGATAGAGCTATTGACCTCTATCTGATGACCATTTAGGATAATTTTTTCTGCAGGCCTACTTAAGAGGGCATCAGGATCTTCCCGATTGGTAAAACAGAAACTTAAGGATGTCCTTTATCCAGTTTCCAGAAAAACTGAATAACTAACAACTTATTTCCAAGTCCTCAACTAGAAATAATCAACATAATGTTTCACCTGAAAAATTGGTTCTGTGTATTCTAAAGTGGAGGGGAAAAACAAAAAACAAAAAACAAAAAAAAAAAGAGTTTCGAAAGTAAACAGTCACAGAGAACCTTGGATTAACTTCCATTTGGAGCAAGAGGGCATAAACCAGCCTGCTGAGCTAAGACAAGTTCAGACACTTTATACCTTCTTATAAACTCCATCTCAACCTGACTTTAAAACATTATCTTCTCTGTGATCGTACTTTTTTTCCCATTACCCTCATTTCCCATGCTCTCTTATTATACATTATTTGAGGCTGTGTATGCAGTAACACCTTTTTTGCAAAGTCTTTTCATTTTATTTTGAAAAGGTTAGTTTAATACCATTGGCTTGGAAAGGCTTCAAACCTCTAGTTCCTTAGCTTATGGTAACTGTATTCAATCTTTTCAACCCAGCTGATTTTACTACTCAATTCCCAAATCAAAATAGATTCTTCAGAAATCCCCAACCTTACTTAATGTCCTATTTTTGAATATTTTCCTGTTAATTTAAATTGAATCAAACTTTTAATTAACTGCATGTTAATTAATTCAAGTTATTTTCTCCAAAAGTACTTCTAGGGTGTCCTTGATTAAGAAACAAGTCAGCTAAACACATCTAGGAATACAGAGTTCCTTTGACTATGAGTTGGTTTTTTTTTCTACAATATATATACCTTGAGAATTAAAATTTCTCAGTGTAATAATTGTTGAGAATGTTTTTTTCTCTCTGTTAATTTTCCATATAAACCTGTCCACAGCTATATAGATATCTGATTCCCTGATGCAAAATTTTGTCACTAATTACAGCAATGGAATTTCATTAACCTTCTACAAAGTGACTGAAGTCCTAGAAGGTTCTTTTCATACATGTCTATTCCTTCCTTTTCTTTTTGTAATTTATTATCTGTAGTTCTTTTTCTGCCATTGTTTACTTTTTATTTTCATTTTATTTATTTTATTTTATTTATTTATTTATTTATTTATTTATTTATTTATTTATTTATGGAAAAACACAAACCTTCCACGCCTGATTTTTGCTCCAGGGAGCTAAGAAACCTAGTTCTTTTTGTCACCAGATGTCAGATTTCTGCTCTTCTGTTACTAGTTTAGGAGTCTCTACTTTCCTGTCTCAGTTACTGGCCTTTGAAACCATCAATAACTATATAAAAAAAAGAACAACAACAAAAAAACCCATTCCATTAAATGAGCTTATTTTGCTTTTTTAATGGGACTATTGTAGAAAATCAGATGTCATGGTACCCCAGATAGGAAGCTAGTAGTATACGTAATTTTCAGACAGGGAAAAGCAAAGGACATTGATTAAATGTTTGTGCTAGTTCCTATTAGAAGATCACATAGAACTGTGAAATATTTAATCCATTTTTCTTTTATCTCCAACCCCATACCTTAATGAGAATACCTACCTTACCTCCATCTTCTTTCAACACTATATATAAATACTGTGGGACTACTCATATGGGAATGGGAAAAAAATATGCAATGACCTGCCAAACTCTGTGTCAGTTCACCCTTCATATTTCCCTGGTAGTTATTGTCACATCCATCTGTATGCTGATTTGTTTAAAACACAGTTTGTAGAATATGCAACCAAGCATCTGATCCTTAATGTACACATCTAAGTTCTTTGAGCCCCTTGAACATTAGAGAAAGCAACCACTTGTGACTTTTTAATTGGTGTCAGTTGGCTTTATCATTGTTACTTCATGACATATGTTACAAGGACTGCTCCTGCTGAAGGTAGGCGTATATAATGTCACTTCAGATTTTTTGCAAGTAGCCAGTATCTTATCTGTTTTGCATAGCACATCATTAGCAACATCACAAAGTATGACAGCATTGTGCTTAAATACAAAATGCTGATTTCAAGCTGTAAATATATTATTTTTAGATTGAAAAATAGTTTATGGATTAGAATATAGTTTCCTGAACCAACATAATTCTGTGGTCTGTGACAAAATTGCAAACTGATAGATTCCACAGAGGAGTGCTTTACATTTACCAACAAACACCACACAAAGCAGACAAGTTCTCATTTGTTTAGGCCCAAGATCCTCTTAATCCTGTGTTATTTATATTATTATATATATACTTAATCCTGAGTGCTAGCAAGCTATTTCCAAGAAGAGAATGCATTAACAGTTTTTAGTGTTCTAAAGATTTTTCTTTTCAGGTATGAAATTTCCATGCCTTCTTTCTAGTTATGTAAGTTCCTATTTATATTTCAGATTTTTATAAATTTTTAAAGGCATTACAGGTGCAATTCTCTAACTGCAGACAGTGAGAATCTGTGCTCTCCTATTCCTGTTAATTTACAGAATAAGAATAGATCCTCTGATTTTAAGACTAAGTGAGTCAATTTATCCTCAGGGAAGAATAAGAAATGTTGTGAAATCCTGGATTCACTGAAATCCCTGACAGTAAATTCTGCACAGATGGGATCTCTCTCACAGTTCTGCATGTAGAATTCTATCTTAAATACCCAGATAACTGCTAAATACAGTGAGTCTTTCCTGTATCATGTCCTCTTTTCTGGTACTAGATGATTTCAAACCAAAACACATGCTTGCAACTGTTAGCAAAGTTTATGTAAAATGCAGTAACCATTCTGATAGAAAATTCCACTTAAGTGGAAAGGATAGCAAGGAAGTCTTATTATAAATACAATGCTAACTGGTATTTTTATATATATATATATATATAAAATTATTAATATTTATATATATACATATATAAAACATGAGAAGGAATGCAAACATATAAGTGTACATTTCCCAGGCCTAAGAAACTTATAAACTGAAATCAATTTACATAAAACTTAACTAAAAGCATATCTCTGAGTTTTCAGAATTATATGAGGACTGCTCTGAAAATAATGCCTCCTACTTCACCATGATGTCTCTTGACACAATGCAGATGTTGGTGATATGGCAGTAGAGGTTGACTGTTCCAGCCATGAGTCAATTAAATTTTGTTGCTGTGTGACAGATAGCAGCAGAGGGACAGACTGGCTAAATGATGTCTTACATGGAAGTGTGCATGAAGCTTAGGAGAGTTGAATTGTATACCCACAAAAAGTTGCAACCACTGGCATTCATTAATATTTGCTGAATGTTTATGGAGACCAAACAGTGGACACGAGTACAGTGATGTGGTGGGTGGTGGTTTTCAGTGGTGGCAAGTCCATGGAGGTTAGAGGTGAATTTGACCTGGACAGGCTGGAGAACTGGACAGACAGGAACCAGGTGGGGTTTAACAAGAGCAAATGTAGAGTCTTACACCTAGAGAGGAATAACTGCATGCACCAGTACATGCCAGGGGTGACTTGCTGGAGAGGAGCTCTGCAGAGAGGACATGGTGGTCCTGGTGGACAATAGGTTGGTCATGAGCCAGCACTATGCCCTGGTTGTCAAGAAGGCCAAAGGCATCCTGGGGTTCATTGAAAAGAGCATAGCCACAAGACAAGGGAGGTGATCCTCCCCCCCTACTCTGTCCTGGTCAGGACTCACATGGAGTATTGTGTCCAGTTCTGAGCTCCCCGTTACAAAAAAGACAGGGGTCCCCTGGAGATAGTCCATCAGAGGGCCACAAAGATGATAACGGACCTGGACACCTCTGTTATGAGGAAAGGCTGAGTGACATGGGTCTGTTCAGCCTTGAGAAAAGAAGACACGGAAGGGATCTGATCAATGTCTATAAATATCTGAGGTGCAGGAGATAAAGGGATGAGGCCAGACTCTTTTCAGCAGTGCGTGGCAATTGAACAAGGGGAAATGACCACAAACTGAAGCACAGGACATTACACACAAATGTGTGTAAGAACTTCTTCACAGTAAGGGTGATGAAGTTGGGCAGACGGACTTGGTCTAGGGAGCCTACTTTGCAGAAGGGTTAGACTTCATGATCTCTAGAGGTCCCTTCCAGTTCCTATGATTTTGTTATTCTGTAATTCCCCACTGAAGAAAAAATTCAAGATGCAGTCCTAAGTGAGTGAATAGATGTGCCCTGTCTTTTGGGATAGGATAGAGGTGATCTGTCTGAGTTTCCTGGAACAAATAAACCATCAGCTCTGACCACTACATCGTGATGCTGACTAAACTGAAAACTGGAACTTCCACGATCAGGCCGAGGAATAAGAAGACAACCTCTAACTTGCAGCACAATAACACTAGCCACATACAAGTTTGAAGACTATGTAGCACACTGCCAATCTTGGCTGGACTGTCCTACCACACCCACCATATACTCTGGATTTGACATCTTCTGATTTCCATCTGTATGAGATGAAGGACTGCATGAGCAACATTTTCCTAGCAAAGACACAAACATAGTATCTGTGAAACAGTGGTTCATATCTGCTGGTGCAAATTTTTATGGGCACAGCATGCAGGCTCTTGTTCATAATTAGCAAAAATGTATAGCAGCATAACTATATTAAAAAATAGTATTCTGTACACTCTCCTTGGCCCTTATCTTCTCACCAATGCACCTGTAGAATCTTTTGCAATTTTTCGCATTCCTCACCACGTTCAGTTCCATAAATATAACTGTGAAAAAGGAAGTAGAGGGGGCATGCAGCTTTCAAATGGCAGTCAAGAGAACAAGGGAAAAAGAAAATACCTTTTAATATCTACGTGAGTTTCCTCAAACTTAGTTTATCTATCTTCCTCAAACTTAGCGTTGATGATAAATTTCTGGTCCAGGTATTGGACAGACCGACCAGAGGTGAAGTGTTGCTGGACCTGCTGCTCACCAGTGCGGAGGAAATCATTAATGTTGTTAAGGTTGGAGGCAACATGGGTTGCAGTGACCATGCCCTGGTTGAGTTCGTAATCTCGAGGGATGCGGGCATGGCGAAGAGTGGCATCAGGACCATGAACTTTGGAAGAGCGAACTTCAAGCTGTTCAATGGACTGTTGGCCGAGATCCTGGGATGCTCTTTAAAAACAAAGATGTTGAGGGGAGCTGGCTACTCTTCAAGGATGCCTTCCTGAGAGCACAAGAGCTCTCCATCCCTCTGAATAAAAAAGCGGGCAGAGGAGGTAGGAAGCCAACGTGGCTCAATAAGGACCTGCTGGGGGTGAAGAAAGGTGTGTACAAGCTCTGGAAACAAGGGCTTGTCACTGGGGAAGAATACAGGGATGCCGTCCAGACTTGAAGATGTGGGATCAAAAAAGCCAAGGCGCAGGCGGAACTGAACTTGGCGAGGGATGTGAAAAACAATAGGAAGACTTTCTACAGGTACATTGGCCAGAAGAGACAGGCCAAATTGAGTGTACCTCCTTTGGTAAATGTAAAAGGAGAACTGGCTTCAATGGACAAAGAGAAGGCTGAGGTACTGAATGACTTCTTTGCCTCGGTTTTCACTGGTGACCAGAATTACAGTACTTCTTACATCACTGAGCCTTGTACCCCTAAACCTCTATGTGGGGATTGGAGTGGTAAATCCCCTTCCCACTGTGAGGACAGAGCAGGTCCAAGACTGCCTCATGAGACTGAATGTGTACAAGTCCATGGGGCCAGATGGTGTGCATCCCAGGGTTCTGAAGGAGCTGGTTGAGGTGGTTGCTGCGCCGCTCTCCATCATATTTGAAAAGTCATGGATGACAGGTGAGGTCCCAGATGACTGGAGGAAGGGTCACGTCACTCCCATTTACAAGAAAGGGAGAAAGGAGGACCCTGGGAACTACAGGCTGGTGAGTCTCGCCTCTGTGCCTGGGAAGATCATGGAACAAATCATCCTGGATAACGTGCTTGACATGAGGATCTGAGAAAGCCTGCACAGCTTCACCAGGGGAAGGTCATGCTTGACCAATCCGGTGGCCATCTATGATGGAGTGACGGTATCGGTGGATGAGGGAAAGGCAATCAATGTCATTTATCTGGACTTGAGTAAGGCCTTTGACACGGTTTGCTACCACATCCTTATCTCCAAATTGGAAGGATGTGGATTTGATAGGTGGACCACTGGATGGATAAGAAACTGGTTGAAAGGCCGCAGACAGAGGGTGGTCATCAATGCCTCTATGGCCAGGTGGAGGCCGGTAATGAGTGGTGTCACCCAGAGGACTGTCTTGGGACTGGTGCTCTTTAACATCTTTATCAATGACATCGATGATGGAATCGAATGCACCCTCAGCAGGTTTGCTGACAACACCAAGCTGAGTGGTGTGGTTGACACCGTTGAAGGAAGAGATGCCATTCAGAGGGACCTCGAGAGGCTGGAGAGGTGGGCACCTGGTGAACCTGATGAGGTTCAACATGGCAAAGTGCAGAGTTCACTTGGGCCAGAGGAATCCCAGGCATCAATACAGACTGGAAGGAGTGGGTCTTGAGAGCAGCCCTGTGGAGAAGGACCTGGGGGTCTTGATAGATGAAAAATTTAACATGAGCCAGCAGTGTGCCCTTGTGTCTCGAAAGGCAAATGGTATCCTGGGCTCCATCAAAAGAGGGGTGGCCAGCAGGGACAGGGAGGTGATTGTCCCCCTCTACTCTGCTCTTGAGGCCCCATCTAGATTTACTACTAAGCACAGTCAGGGACAATTGTTACAAAATTGTGATAATTGTCATTAAAACTGCATCAAAGTGTGGAGCCCCCCAGTACAAAAAAGACAGGGAACTGTTGAAGAGGGGCCAGAGGAGGGCCATGAAGATGATCAGGGGACTAGAGCACCTCCCCTATGAAGACAGACTGAAGGAGCTGGGCTTGTTCAGCCTGGAGAAAAGAAGGCTGTGAGGTGACCTCATTGCAGCATTTCAATACCTAAAGGGAGCCTACAGAGGGGAGGGGAATCAACTCTTTGAAAGGATTGATAACTGCAGGATGAGGGGAAATGGTTTGAAGTTGAAGATTTAGGTTGGATGTCAGGGAGAAGTTCTTTACAGAGAGAGTGATGAGGTACTGGAACAGGCTGCCCAGAGAGGTTGTGGATGCCCTGTCCCTGGAGGTGTTCAAGGCCAGATGGATGGGGTTGGTGGCCCTGCGTGTGGCAGGGGGGTTGGAGATTCATGATCCTTGAGATCCCTTCCAACTCTGTGATTCTGTGATTCTATCTCTTTTAATTAATCTCTTCCTAATCTTCTAATGCTTAAGTGGTAGTCTATTTGTGACACCTGGACAGTCCCCACTGCAAATGTTGCAAGTGCTGTCATTGACCTCTATCCTGTTTGGGCAGGTGGAGAGTTTTTCCAAGTTACATGGAGGTCTGGAGGGTCTTGGACCCTTACTTTTCAGGATGAAGCGTGCAGATTGCTACAATGAAGAATGTGTCTCCTACACAGCATGAAACATCCTCTGTAAGTGGAATTCCTTATTGCACTCTTCTGCAAAATAGCTTGGCTTTTTTTTGCAGCATCCCAGTGGGCTGCTCTCCCTCCTCTCACATCATTATCAACACTCCTTAACGCTCTGTCCACTTGTTCTAGCTCTGGGTGAGCTCTTAGGCTGACAGAAATCACTATAAGCTCAAATCACAAAGGAAGATAGAGAACAGTCTATACCACTTTGGGTCATTGGTTTGTGCAACACCTGTGAAGAATGTTTAGAATTAAATTAGCAGTTCTAGCCCATGGGACCTGACAGAATGGAAAATCAAAATGAGTCACTGGGCAAATATGTTTGCCTATGTGACCAGAATTTCTTGCATAGGTTGCATGTATGGTAGGGAAAGACAGCATTCATCACTGCCTGGAATTAGAATGCTAGTGCAATACTGTGAACAAGGCCCAGTCTAAAGACTTGTTTCCTGACTTTGTTTTTGACTTCACTTCCATCATTAGCATTTCAGTGCTGTTCTCCTTACTCCTCTATCATCCACTGCCATTAATCCATTATGAGAACTGCAAACAGACTTTCCAACATTCTGCTGTTGCATGTGACTGCATGTCCAAAGACTCAGTCCTTGGAGCAGGTCCTGAGGAAGGCCACACCCTTCTTACTTTCTTGCCTAACACGGATTCATGATCAAGACACCAAAGTGGCTCACAGTCAAGTGCCAGTACTTGTTGACAAACAGTGATAGTTGACTATTCTTCTAGGGAGAGATAGTCTGCAGCTGCAGGATTGCTGTTATATTGACCTGGTTTTCAGTTGTTTTAGTTTGGGTGGAGAAAAGAAACAAGAAGTAATTGTATGCTATCTTCTCTACATATGTTCTTGGAACATGCTGTATCCTTTCTATATATCATTAGATTAATCTGTCATTGATCACTAACAATCTATGACTGTGTTGCATCAAAAATACAATACTTTAAGTATTCACTTGTAGGAAGAAACAAATTGAATCAAGAAAATCATCACTATTACCACAACAATTAGTTGGACTGCTGAAGAGGTAGAACTAGAAAGATCTTTGCAAATATTCAACTGTGTCTTCATACATGAAGATTTTCATAACAGTAGAAAAATACGTTTCTACTAGAGCAAAGTTATTTTTGCATCTGGTGAATACTTCCCAACATTACTAATGGCAGTTAGAAAAGAAAGGACTAAAACTTCTAGATAAATGAATCTTTATTTAATTTATTCATGGCAGTAGAATGACAGGAGGCATCATCTCTTGAAAGAACATTTGTTACAGATTCCTAATAGAATTAAGAAATGGCTAAAAATTATTCTAATATATTCATCTATTGTGAAGAGATCTAAACTGTGAGAACATATTTGAATGCATGTTTAATAAAAGCATTATGCCTTTTGTAACTTTATGTTTAAAGAAGGGAGACATAGGAGACCATCTGCATTGATTGAAATCTGTCTTATGCAAGAAGTTACAGACTTTGCAAATAAAATTCCAGGAAAAAAAGAAAAGCTTTTTATATTCCTAGGGATCTCTTTGGAATATGGCACTGTAACTTTGTCCTCATACAACATCTTTATTCAAGAAAGGCATAGAAATATATGTGCAGTAATATATTAGTATTTTTTATAGGAAATATTATTTTTGGTCTAATTACAGTCCATTTCAAAGATGGAAAATACACTGAACTGCATATATAAGCTTGTAAGAGTTCCAAAAGATTTTTAGGTTTATGAGCTGATTTAGATACAGGAGTCACAAATTCTGAGTTTATTTTGCATGTCTAAAAATAGGTTGGTTGTCAGAAAACTTTGCTTTTGATTATCATACCATGAAAACAGTTATGAGGTATCATTTTCAATTCAGAAAGTTAAATGATTTATTTTGTTGCTCTTGCTGATTTTGAACAATTATTTTTTAATTCAAAATGTATTAATAATGTTAAACTGTAATTCTCAATGCAGAGGTTACATGGAAAAAGATGTCAAAGCTAAAATTCAGAAAAGGAATGCTGGTATCACCATTTCATCCTCAGGGACAGAGGTGGGCAAAAGTGGTTTTCTCAGTGATTCAGTCAGTCATGTAAGATGCATAAATTGCAAAGGTTGTATGAATTTTTTTCCCATTTCTCATTGAGTAAGTAACACACTTTCTGCTCAGAATTGTGGATAGTCACACTGATCCTTGCTTTTATCACCTGAGAACAAAACTGCATGATCTTCATCTGATAGGGACACAAAGAAATTCTCAGTCACTCTCCTTCAAACAGCATATTAACTGAAAAGTCTGAGATGCTGTTTCTTATACCAAAAGTTTCGTTTGGTTTAGCTAATGTATCTCAGGGTACATTATATGTGTGGGGGGTATGGGTATGTATTAATCTGCATGTACAGTAATTTGGATATATGTTATATATCCTTCATCTATATATAAGTATTGTGAAATACAAATTCCGTCCTGTTCTTGAGTCCAGATCTACCTAGCATCCAAATTCATCAGGCACAGTATGTTTGCATTTGAGCATGGGCTTTGGGAAGCCTGAGAGACAGCAGGAATCTCACAATGCAAAAGTTGGTATCTGAGCATTTGCCCTTTGACCACTTGTTTGGTCGCTTCCCTTTAACCAAAAAGCCTCATTACAGCTTCACATGGGAGCAAGCCTGTCTCTGATGCATAGCTGAATGCACCTATTGCATCAAAGCTTGGAACTCTGAGCATGGCTGCTCTGAGCCACAGCAATCCTATGACCATAGCCACAGGCATGTTTTATTTCACCCTCAGAATTATGTGTGACCATTATAGATGTTCCAGAGGTAGATTTATCTCTGCTTCTTTAGTTATTGAGTCATCACTCAATGAGTGTGTCTCCCCAGTTTTTCTTTCCTCTGTCTTTTCTAATTCCAGCTGATGTTCCACTATCATTCTCCTAATGTAGTAACTGTAAACTGACAAAGCTGCCTGACATATTTGAAGATAAGGCATTAACAATAAAAAGAATTAACTAGAAAAAAAAATATTTACTTATGTTCCAAGATGCTGGGACTGTTAGTGTATATGTTTTTCATGGTACCAAGCGGATGACTGGAAATGCCCTTTTATTGACCATCGAAAATTTCAAATGTTCAAGACTCAGGCTTTACTGTTGAGTTCTTTCCCAGCTTGTCTGGAGCACATCAGTGATACAACTTGGGATCTCTCTCTTGTAAACTCACTGCCTAGACACAACCTTTAATGGGGAGATCTTTCCCTCTACTCTGGCATTTTTTCTTTACCTCATTAAATCCATTCTGATTTTTGCCCCCATTTCACACTGTGCCTACATACAGTAGAGCAAATTTCTGCTAGAACTTGCTAGTCTTCAGACTGCAGAGTCCATCTTTCCACTATCTCTCTTGAAGCTGTATGATGTAGATAATATTATTGACCTATCTAATGCTGTTAAATGGTCCCTCCTAGTCTGTTTACAGTTTTCCTGCCAAGCTGGGATCAGAACTTTGACCTTTTGCTCCACCTCATATGTCTAAGCCTTAACTTGTCAATCATAGCATATTTTCTGCTTTTGTTGTGTTTCAGCAAGGTTATTATGGTGCACAAAGGCCATAAACCCATTCACTCTCTTGTGGAAGTCCAACATATATGGTACTGCTGACTCCTCTGATGCTTCCAGCACGATTTTCTTCTTGTCCCTCCATAAGATCAAGGAGTTCTCTCACTCTGCTGTGAACAAGAGCATGTAAAGCATATGCCGTGTGGTCTCTTCTGAGACTCCTTGACATGCAAGCAGAAACTTCTACAGTTATTTCTCTTATTATCCCTACATATAATTTTGTAGGTCTCAATTTGTGTTGGGTTGTTCAAGAGGACTTTTAGAGTCCTCTTTCCATACTACTCATATTACTGATAATGATATAGAAAGATCTACAAACTTCAGATCCAAAGTTACTTCCAGAGAACTTTGAAGTACACATTTATGTTTTCTTTGTACTTTTTTGTGATTTTAATCCACCTCAAAAGCCCATCTTGTCACAAGATACAGAATATTTAGGTTTGAAATACAGTAGAAATGATTCAACAAAATAGCATCTAATATTATAATAATAGCGTCTTTAACAGTGGACAGAGCAAGATGAGCCAGGGGGCAACTTAAGACATTGTGAAGTATCATTATTAAGCTTCGCTCAAATAAATTTTTGTATAGACCCTATCGGAATATTCCTGGTAACAGATATCTCTCTTCTCATTTTTTGTTTGTTGGTTTGTTTGTTTGTTTATTAAATTCATTTTTTTTTCTTCATTATACTGCTTTTACTGAATTCTTCTTAAACTGAAGAAGTTCCTTGAAGACCTGGAAGATTTCTTTAGGTAGAAAGTTCATTGAAAGATAGTAACATCATGGGGAAATGCAAAGATGAGAAACTCTTTCATAAATGACATGCAGTTTTCATGGATATTGAAATTAGTTCTTTATTTCTTTTGTCTTTGAGAAAGATTTGAAAAAGAATACAGTACACATCGCAGAAATACCTTGAAATACGGAAAAATGTTACAAAATGTTAATGCTTCTTGAATGTATCGCTTGATTTATTTTTTTTTTTTACTTCTCAGTAAACATAGTTACTGCTTCTAGTACAAACTTCTGAGGGTCCTAATTCTAAATACCAGCTATACTTTCTTTTTGTGTTATTCCTTACATGTGTACAATGCATTGTACTTCTCTTAAAAAACCTTTTAATACAATATTTTGTGCAGGTGCTTAGGAAGAGTCACATCAGTACTTTTAATCTTCTAACGATGTAGCATATTTCACATCTGGAAGTGTTACTATGCAATAACTGAAAGACATTTTTAATCTGAAAAGGGAAATCTGCTTCATTATGAGGTCAGACTGACATGATAATGTTTGGATTAATTAATTTTTTGTTAATTTTAGAGGACTCACTTTCCAAAGTAATTTAAGGTTTCTGTATTTGTTTATATTGCTTTTTAATGTGACAACTATGACATGCATTTCCACAACAGATGGATTAATGTCATTTTTTAAAAAGTTACTTCACCTAGGCAGGTGTTTCCTGTATAAGTTTGACATGAAATTAAACATTGCTCCAGATGTTCTGTTTGTAGCAAAACCAGTTAATTTTATTAGAACATTTAATCACAGATCAACAGTGTAACAGAAATGCAGTCTATCAGCAGCAGATATTTAACAGAACTTCTTAGTGAGTATGTGGAAGAACCTATACATGGAAACAATCTAAGCCCACAAATGTGTTGGTGTGGTATTATGCATTTTATGATTTTAGACTTGAAGTCATGTTATTTGCTTATCTTACAGTATTTGCACAGAGGATGGTTAAGTTTCATTGGAAGGCACTGATAGTATGTATTCTTCCAGATATCTACCCACATATCTATTTTATAACTAACCTGAGGTAGAGCTTAAAAACAGTGTATTAGGAATTGTAAGAGATTCCTTACCTTTGGATGTGGAAAGTCCTGCACAATTATAATGCTTTCTACCATTCTGTTAATCTGGAGTTGCATACATTCACAAATAATTACCATGCTTACAATGCATACATTTAGATCTCTTATCTCAAATATCATTACATGCCTACCTATTCTTCCATTAAGATTAGATACAGATTTCCCATTAATTATTGCATCAGATTTATTCATCATTAATAAATTAGATCTCTGTATTTTGTGATGGACCACTTGGGCATCATGAAACAGGTGAAGAAAGAATTTCAAAGCAATGTTCGCAATTCCAGGGTAAAAGTAAAAATATTTATAATTTTTTATTTTGAAATATCAGTTTATCTATATGCACTAATAATAACTTAAACCCCTCTGATGATTGATGGTTTTTGTTGGCCCGTCACCTCATTGTATAGAAGTTTGTTTTAATGAGTTTCTCTAATGAATATTTTATATTGATACTTGGATGAATGGCATATGGTAAATGTAAGGTAAATTACAGCTCTTTAAATAAATATTTTTCATAAATTATTTATTTTGTGATGCCTGTATCGGTTAGATGTCATGTCAGATGAAGACTGGAAATTATTTACTCTAATACTTATTTGAGAGTTGAAAAAGTAAAAGACTTTTAATTATTAACAAGTTTCCAATATAACTGTGTAATTTATGAGAAACTACCATAAATTGTGTGAGATTACAATTTTGTGAGGACAGGTTTTATTTTTATCATGCAAAATAAAATGATCTCTCATGTCTTTACAAGAATTTTATTTATTCATACAAAAAATATTGTGCTGTTTCTGCTAAAACCTATTTTGATGAATTTCTGGCTTCAGAAGGATTATGAATTCTTGTCAATTGTCATTATTTACATCATAACTTCCTGGTTATTTTTAATGGTGCAAAAATTAAAGTTAAAAATCAACAAAAACATATGTAGTGCACTTGTTCTGTTTAGGTGTACATGACTCATACAAATGAAGCTATTTGAACACTTATTAAAGTTGCTGTTCTAGACTCCCAATGAATTACTTTTTTATGGGTGTTAAAGGAATAGCCTGTAAAAATAGTATATAGTGGGTATTGATTATAAAAAGTAAGTAAAAGTGCTAAGTCATTTCATGTGATTCTTCTTTCCTTGAGGTGAAATGTAAAACAGGATGGGAGGAAGGAATGGCGGAAAGAAGGGAGGAAGGAAGGAATGACGGAAGGAAGGGAGGAAGGATGTAATCCAAATTCTCAATTAAGTAAAAATCACTTCTGTGGAATTAAATGTGTTATTCGGTGCTGCTTTATTTTGTTTGTACATCAACTCTGCAAACTAATGGTTGCATTCAGTAAGCCATTCTTTCAGTCCAGTGTTAAAATATTTATCTAAAACATTAGTTCTCCCTTTTCAACAAATCAACACCTCATAGACTGAGACAAAGATCTATAGCATTTGTGGAACTTCCTTTAATAATATCATTAAAAACCAAACCAATAATTAATTTTGCATCTCCCCAAAACTGAACACTTGCTCATATTTTAAGGAAAAAAAAAAAAAAAAAACTTGGATCAATCTAAAAGTCTTAGATTGTTATAATGATGTTACTGTTATTATTTACCTTTGAAACCATTCAAAGAATCACACTTTAAGGCTGCCAACAAATTCAGGCAGCCATTTGCATGCAAACTACACGTAAGTTCTCTCTCTTTTTTTTGTTTCACTTTGTTTTTCCACAAGCATACTCTTTTCTTGAAGAACACTGACTTTTGTCTATGACCAACAGTGTTTCTTATCCAAGTTACTTTCAAAAAGAACATCTCATATTGGAAAACTCTGCTTCAGATATTGACTGTAGATTTCAATGTAATGAGCTGTTTCTTATAATTTCTTCTGTCTTAGAAACTTTAGTAACATTAGTATCCTTATATATTTATAAATGCTATTCTATTTATGTTTTTGATTTGACTTCTCTTGGATTGTGCGTGCGTGTGTGGATTGTGTGTAAAAAGTCCCGTTCCAATACGTAAAAAAATCTCATAAATTAATGTGCATGTATAAAATAGTGCTAAGTATGTGTTACAGATCCCCCTCTGTGATGGATCCACAGGAAATATATGTCTGCTACAGCCACAGCTACAGGGGATTGGTTTGTTTTCTCAAGCTGCAGTAGCTCATGCTGTTAGCTCTGGAGGTGCCTGGTGTAATCTACAGTGAGTTATCCAAGATGGTGTCTGTTGAACAAATGCACAGATGCCCAACCAAGTATGTTCACTGCATATTTCTGTTGTCTATTTATTCAGTATAGACTGAAGGTTACAGTAGGCTTTGGGTGGAAAAGCAATTGTGGAGGGAAAAGGAGAAATTCTCCTAACTCCTATTCTCTAAGGTGGAATGGATCAGCAGATGCCATTCATTTCCACCCTCATTCCAGTGTATCTGTTTCCTCACAACCCACATCACTTTTCTCTCTGACCAGGATTGTTTCAACATCCCAATATTTCTTAGCAATGTACTCTATGGGTAGTCTGCCATCAAGACTCTGCAGTAAAGCTGGTAGCTCAGCTGGAAACTATGCTGTCTCCAGAGTCAAGTCTGCTGCTGTTCAGACAGCTTTCCATGCTGGTAAGCACTTGTAGTTTGCCACCAGGGGCTCCTTAGTCTGTCAGACCTAGGCTGTCAGTTGTGTTGGGAAGCACTTCTCACCAGAGTTAGAAGACATTATAGAGAGAGTGCAGACATTATTAAGAGGTATGATGGGACAAGAAAAGGTGTAGGGGGTTGAAATATGAAAGTGTTGTGAGTCAGAAAAAATAAAACTGGGATGGAAGAAGCTGGAAGTTTATGTGGGAATTTGGAATTGGCATACATCTCCCCTATTGTTGTCTATGATTAATGATCCCCCTATGCTTTGAGGACTGGGAGGGGTCACAGAACACTGCTAGAGCCCTTGCAGGACACCACATCCTACTCCTCATCATTACACGTATGCCTATGGGAAACAAAAGTTAATGCTGATGAACTCAGAACAAAGATTTAGCATTGTGGCGAAAATTGCATGTTACTGATGAATTAGTACATGCATTTTTACCCACCCGAGACAGTGATTTTTGTGAAACACCTTGTAATCTGTTCTATGTAGTCTCTTCATAGAGACAGCAAATATCCAACAGCCAAGGGACACATGCACGTTTTGTTTTCACATAGGTATTTTCACTTCTATGAGCATGTTGTTCCGTACCATGAAATACTATAACGCTTTCACCTATTTTCTGTAATCAGGATCTGCTATATTTTGTTCAGTCACATGCACTGTGAAGATAGGGTTACCTTGTATTTAAAAGGTATGTCATGCATGCAGGATACACTGTTTTTGTCTGCAACTTGCAATTAAAATTATATAATTTCTCACATAACATTATTTCCACCTACTATAAGTGACTGTGCATGACTTCCTGTAAAGAAATGGAAACCTGGATTTCAATCGTAACAGACTCTGGGGAAAAAATTCAAACCTCATATCAAAATCAAGAGAATTAGAAAAGAGCTCCAAATTTCTGTCCCATGAAATACTATAATATATACTATGCTAATTAAAAAAAAGAAACATATTAACATTGGAACAGATAAGACGATTCAAATCAAAATGATGAATCTTTGGGACGTTTATAAAACAGCTTCTACAACAGCCACAGCTTCTTTTTTCCTCTTTTCTTTTTACTTGAAGAATTTAATAAATGACCACACCCAAATAGTTTTCTGTTTTTCTACTGTCTGCTGTAGAGACAGATTACTATCACATATTGACAAGTCTCTTATTACTCACTGTAATGCTGCTTCCTCTAGGTGTATTTTATAAGAAAAAATATTTACCCATCTAATACAATTCTCTCTCCATTTTTAAGGCAGCTTTGTGCTATCAGAGTGGGAAGTTGCCCTGAACATCGAATAATTGCACTCAGTGGTCCTAAATTATGCACTTCACTACAAAAGAATATGGAAACTGCTTTTAAAAATGGTTTTGAGTCCAGCAGCAACCTTTTGACGTCCCCGGACAGTATTTTAAGAACTCATTTGTTTGAGAGGTTTTTAATCTGGAGACACTGAAAAGTTACACCTGCTGTGATGTCGTCAATCACACCAGGAGGAAAAATAGTGGCGTGATTTGTTATCTGTTATTTCCCTTGCTGTGGTGGCTGTCTCCCAGTGCCAGGTCTGTCCTTAAGGCCATCACTTATAGGGACCACTGTCTGTCAAAACCACAGCCAACTTTAAGGGCTGCCTTTGTTGGAGCAGACAAATGAGTATGACCTTTAACTATAAAATAGGCACCTACGGAGAGAGATGAAACAGCAACTGAAATTAAGAACACTATACGGCCATTTCAAATACTCAGGAAAAGTTAGGAGTTGAAGTATAACTTAATTATAAGAGTAAATGTGGGTAGATGTTGTCAATAATGAAACAGACGTGGTCAGAAATATTGATTAGCAATGAAGACTAAAACTTATTTCATCCAGGAATCATCCTGCATTTCATTAATTATGAATGGGATTGATGGGGTTAAAAAAAAATGCGGAAGAGATTAAATTATCGCATTTAAAGGTTTTTTTTTAAAGAAGGTTGCAGAAGTGCACAAATCATTTATGAATATTCTAGGCTCATGAGGAAAAAAGATAAGAACATGCTAAACCTTTGATTTACACTAATAGGTACTTCAAAAGATCTTCAGAAAAGAGTCTGCGCCTAGTTAGTGATTAGATGTAAGGTGGTCATTGATATTTTGTAAGATTTCAAAGCACAGCCAGAGAATTCCAGGCAATGCATTGTAAAGACCACAGCACAGTTTGTGGTTTTGAAAGACTCTTGTAACCCAACCTGTCAAGTGGTCAGTAGAGACTATATTTTACGGAGTAACACAAATCAATCTTATTGAGCACTTTTCAAGTAATATAATATTCTGCCTGTGACAATAATGAAATTAGCCTATGGATTTTGTTTAAATATTGAAATGCCATTTGAATATTTAATGAAATACAGCACTCTATAGATATGCAGATTTTTCTGGTTTTCATTAGAAGAACATAATTGATTTTATGAACAGGTACTTGAATATCATCAAGATAATGTATATATATATAT
>JAPSGF010000011.1:4256971-4292130 GCA_035772895.1 Perdix hodgsoniae
AGAGGGAGAGGGAGAGGGAGAGGGAGAGGGAGAGGGAGAGGGAGAGGGAGAGGGAGAGGGAGAGGGAGAGGAAAAGGGAAAAAAATGCCTAAATATCCAAGATGCGGGAAAAATAAAAGAAAATAATAACAAAGGGCGTGGCATTTATAATGCAACTACATTCACTTTTAACACTGTCCATCCTGAAAAAGACAAGCTTTCTCTATGCACTGATAGGGAATATGGCATGAATGTTATAAAACCCAGTTCTGCCATGGACTTCAGAGGAAATCTGATTTTTCTTCCTTTGTAACACTTTATAACATCGTGCCAGCTTCAGCTTTGAATAAAATCAAGGCTTTTTAAGCTGGCCAGCATTACGTTACTACAGAAATATATCATGCGGCAAATCCAGCTACTACAAAATCACACCGGAAAACTTGGCTGAACTCCTCAAACTTTACTATGGCCTCAAAAAAACCTGACTGTTAAAAGGTAAGGAAAATAAGTCCACCACTAGGTAAAAATAAATGAGGCAAAATAGCTGTTTATCAATTGAGAGTGGTTCTGGATTTGTGAGGTTTTTTTCTTTCCTTCCAATTCCTCACTGGCCTTCAGTGACCCCAAGCATTCAGCTGAAGGTGCCTACCAGAACAATGCAATGCTTCAGTCTCTGGTTAGAGCTAGCACTACTCAAATGTATGTAAAAAAAAAATGGTATTAGTCAGATGTTACTGATTCTCAAAGACTCTGGCACCTGATATCTTATGGCTGAAACTGTGGTACCTAAGTTTAGCAGGCCAGCTGGTTTGCCATGCTGAAGTCAAAGTCTCTTCCCCAAGTCATACATTCAAATTCCATGGAGCTACTGTTAATATAATGGAAGACTCTAAAAACACTGACAAAGTAAATATCTGTGCCTGTATAATTAATCATTTTCTCTTCTATGTGACAAGCAATAAATGGATTCACAATGGGCTTTCTTTAATACAATTTCTGTCAGAGATACCAGAAATTTTGCCATCATCACAGAATATTCCTGCGGTCCTGTCATATTGTATCTTATAAGCTTATATTATTTTTAACATTCATATTCAGACATTAGAACTGTTTTCGTCATTCTTCACCAACAGACAAGAAGGATAATTATTAAAATATATCTTTTTGAAAATAAGATCTTATATTGAAGAACCCAGTGATGTGCTCTGTAAACTAGATGAAAAAGCTTCCATAAAGATTACATTACTTCTCCTCTGTGTATAGGTAAAAGCACTTATCAAGCCATATTGGTTTTATACGGATAAAGAAGGCAAAGGTAAAGGGACAAGATCACACAGTCATTGACAGAAATAGAAATAGAATTCCAGAAATAGAAATGGAAATATAAGTCTGACTCTGTTTTATGCTAATTTTAGTTGATCACATCTGCTTTGATCGTTGAAATCCAAGGGGTAACAAACACAGCTTTTACATTTTAACTGGGGAAAGTGCCTCTGAACTGTCTCCCCTGAGCAAAAAAGAAATAGCCAAAGAAGGTGGGCACCTGAACTTGCACCTCTTTTAAGAGTACAATCAGAGCTCTTGAAGAAAGAGACAAAACTGCTAAATTTCTTAACAAGTCAAACATGTTAATCTTAGTTTTTTTGGTCTTGTGGTCTTGTGTCTAGCTCATCCTTATTAATCAATCTCATCCTTCCTTGTGTCGTGTACTGAAGACACATATCATAATTTAGAATACCTAAAGACATAGATGAAGATGGTTTGAAAACATATAGACAATATTCCTCTTAGACAAGCCAAGAAATGCTGTTGTACCTGTATGTGTAGTTCAGATACTGCTGAAGCCTCTAGCCAGAGACGTTTTTAGTCATTTCACCTAATGTACTGCTAATATATTTTAGGAAGACAGAAGTCAAATTGTCTAAATTATAAATATTGTTTCCTTTTCAGTGCTCTTACATCTTCTCTCAGAAATTCTTCAAATAACAAAGAAACCACAAGCAAGAATTTAAAATACTTTTCATATTTTTGGTGTTATAGAAAAAAACAACAGCTCTCAGTATTTTGAGTTCCAGAAATATGTACTTAAGTGTATCTTGAAGTGGTGATGACTTCAACATCTTGTCTCCGTAGGAAAGGAAAAGTGTAAAAGTTTGAGGTAAAAAAGACAGTCTCCTGCAGCTGCTGCCACTTCTGTCTATATTATATCACTAAGTTCTTACGCATTAGTTTGATAGATTGAAAATAATGAGCCCAAAACAACAAACTGACCCTAACCATGCAAACATAAAAACTGCCCTCAATCTCAGTATTCCCAATATAATTCTAGTCATTGATTGTAGCAGTTTTGGAGAGAAGAACAAGGAGAACCAGTGACAGAAAACTGCAACTACAGCATGTATGTGGCCACTGTCCTGTTACTTACTGTGATGTGGATCAGAATGAGGGAAAATGAGCTGTCAAACAAAGGATCTTAACTGGAAGTTATCTGGTCAAAAGGAATATAGAACAGCTGTTTGGCAGTAGGTAACCAGTGCACTCATGTGTAAATAAGCTGTATTCTTTCAGGAATTTAGCTGTACTTCTGGTTTTCCCATGTAGTTCTCATATGACTTCCCATTCTCTTAAGTAATTTCATATGAAGATTCATTAATAGGCAATGTCTTCCATCGTTTTCAAAAAACAAGGATTACTGCTAAGTTAGGGAAGACATTTATTGCTGCTAAACTGAGAAGATTCAGCCTAGCCCATGACATGCAACAGCTTTTCAGTGAGATAAACTGAAAGAGCATTGTCAGTGTTGACGAGAGTGTTCTACAAAGTGAGATCTTTAAAGGAAAGTACAGTATCTCCTTCTGTTGGGAGTGGGGGGGAGGAAATATAGGTCTTACTTGTTTAAGCTCTGTATTTTGTACCTCTGCTCGAAATACAAAGTTGTTCAGTAAAGTTCACAGCCAAATCAGCTAGATAAAAAATCTGCATTTCATTTCATACCTCAAGACTTGGAAAATGTGTTAGTACTCACCTTAAAAGACAAGTTTATGTACAATACCTTGAAAACTGTTTGACAACAGAAGGTCAGATGTGACATATATTTGACATCCTAAAATCTCAAACTAGTAAAACTTTGAGGTCAAGCAAAGGTAAAATCAGAATAACCCTCTTGAAATTTTTATTGTGTATGATAGAACCACAAATAAACTTTTAAGTCCTCCAGCTTCCAACATGTCTGAACTTGAATGAAAGATAGAGAAAGCTTATCTATTGATTTTCAGTTGTAAGCTAAATGGTAAAATAACCTTGACTCATTAAAGATGTCAGTGTTCTAGATTATTTGGATACCTTTGTCATTTGAAAATAACATATGGGTAGTTAACTCAAGTTGAATAATTCTTAAGTAATCTGCAAAGCTGCAAAGCTTCAAGTTTGTTACCTTTAGGGTTACCCAGCATACAATGGAAATAAATGCTATATACTCTGTAAAAAAAGAATTATTTCTTTCTACAGTTACAAGTTTTACAGAAGCTTGCTTATTGAGATTTTGCCTTTGTGTGCACAAAAATAATGTTAGAAATATATGATTCAAAATTGCAAATTATTTTGCAAATAGTAAGTCTGTTATAAAATATCCAGAATGTCTTATGAAAGAGTGTCAGTGCTTGCACATGTGTAGTATAAATATTGTCTATCTGTTCAGTCACATCTAGTCTGTGAGGAGACCAAGATTTTATTTCTAATTGGTTTTTTTATTACTATCAAATAAAAGAGCTCTGTTCATAAAAAATGATTAGAGCTGTTTCACTAGAAATGTCGTGGTCTAGGATTGCACCTTTTTCTAGGTATGACTGTCATCTATTTTTTTTTTTACTAAAGAAGAATAAATCTTTCTCCAATTTTAGAAGAATTATTTTAGCTCTGCTGCTGAAGATCTGTTCAACTTCTAAAAGGATACAAGAGAGTCACCCAATAACAATAATAATGAATATATAGGTCACATGAGATAGTACAGTAGTACATTTCACACTAAAAAAATCTCCCATACCGGAAAAAGTGCATTCACATGTATGTCATGTATGACAGTGGTAATTATACTCTATATAAGTAAACTTCTGGGGTGATTTGCAATTTTCAAAGTAAAATAAAATACAATAACAATAATAATTAAAAAATCCTTATGCTAAGGCTTTAAAGCAGCTTATTCAACTGAACTGAAAGCTCTACAGTGTATTAAGTATGAACATGATAATGAAAGTGAGTGGGCTCGTGCAACAGTAAGTTTGACATCCCAAGCAGAATATGATGTTTGTACAGCATTATATCTGTTAGAGCCATAATTTCTGCATCTGGACATTAAAGATTTTTGCAGTAACACTGTAGGAAATTGGATGGATGGAATGAGCAAGGCTATCTAACATCTTCAAGGTGAATATTCCCCTCATTACATTAAAGACATTGAGGCCCTGGAGCATGTCCAGAGAAGGGCAACAAAACTGCTGAGGGGTCCGGAGCACAAGTCCTACGAGGAGCGGCTGAGGGAGCTGGGATTGTTCAGTCTGGAGAAGAGGAGGCTCAGGGGTGACCTCATCACACTCTACAGCTTCCTGAACAGAGGTTGTGGTGAAGAGGGGTTTGGCCTCTTCTCCCAGGCAACAAACAGGACCCAGGGAAATGGCCACAAGTTGTACCAGGGAAGGTTTAGATTAGACATAAGGAAAAGCTTTTACTCTCAGAGAGTTGTCAGGCACTGGAATGGCCTGCCTGGCGAGGTGGTGGAGTTCCTGGCAGTGTTCAAGAGGCATCTGCATGAGGAGCTATGAGATATGGTTTAATGGCTTGTGGTAGCAATGGTAATGGGAAGACAATTGGACTAGATGATCTTGTAGATCCTTTTCCAACCTTGTGATTCTATGATTCTACGATTCTATGAATATGCTGTTCTAGCATATTTAGTGGCAATTCTTGTCAAGTCAGCCATGACATTTTTTTTAAGTGTTGTGTCACAAGTAGAGCCAAAACATCTGAACCTCACACTGCTTCAAAATCAGAGTGCTTTTAGCTTGTATACAGTTTCATAGCCTCTTTCAATTTTCTCTTGCATAATTATATCAGAAGCTTAATATGTGAACTGCTGATCACTTTCAAAAAAATTAAATGTAAATTATTTACTCTTGTTATCTGAGCATCTAAAGGATCAGGGGTAGGGAGTTGAACTAGAAAAGGTAAGTCTTAGGAAAGGAGGGACAGAGAAAAGAAAGCTGTGAGACTGTTTTTCATGCAAGTAAACACATAAAGGGATTTGTGTTTTCAGCAAGTTTGGCTTAGTAAACTATTCTATGAAAATTAAGTTCTGATTTGTACTTGTACTCCTGCTGGTGTTTGAGTTACTTTGAACACTATTAATCTAGAAATGCAACTTTCCTGCTGCTTGTGATGTTTCTTCTGAAGTTGGACTGTGTTTACAGAAGCTCTGTCCAGAGCTGTTTTTCTTGTTTGAATTCTTTTGGACCTCTCCTAGGAATGACTTTCTGTTAAGTCTGCGCTTTGCTTGAGACTGAGTGGGAGCTTTAAGATTTCTCTCAATATACAAAAGGGAATACTTGGTGCAGAATTCTGCACTGGTCTGAATCAGTTAAGAGCTCTGAAGGTTTGTCTTGCCCCCAAAGAATCACATCAGGGAGAGTCTACAAAAGAAGAATCAACCTGCCTGAAAGAGAAACCATGAAAATAGCTTTATATGGTAAAAATGAAAAACTTCAAGGTTTGTTTCCTCATGAATTTCTACTGAAGAAAAATATAAGGTAGTGTCTGTGACCAGTGTTAGGAGAAACGATGACTGAGTATTGACAGGCACCACAAAAACTGGGTTAAAAGCTTGATGTTTTGAGGAGATATATTGTTCTTAGAACAAACATTATTGCAGAATGATACAAACTACACTAGGGAAATCAGCTAGAAGGGCAAGATCTCTCTGAATACGTGGCAGCTTTGAAGAAGTTGGCAG
This sequence comes from Perdix hodgsoniae, assembly GCA_035772895.1. NCBI lineage: Eukaryota > Metazoa > Chordata > Aves > Galliformes > Phasianidae > Perdix > Perdix hodgsoniae. The sequence continues at coordinate 4,262,952 of JAPSGF010000011.1, forward strand.
GAGTGCATCTTTATGGGACAGTTGTAGATCAAGCATTGTGGGATGGGAATGTTTATGACATGTGGAATTGTCATCTGTGAAGTCTTGCAACCTCCACAGACATCCATATGTGTGAGCACACACGCACTGGGTACCTTAACATTAAGAGGTTAGAAAAAGAAATAGTCATATGTACCTTTGTTGTAACAGTAGGGATTATCTCTTTGAAGTGCCAAACAAAATATGCAGCAATTTTGGAAGAAAGCAGTTTTTGAAAGTACCCATTTAAAGAAAATGGGAGAGTAGCCCCTGAGTCAAGTTGTAGATGGCAAAGACATGTTTATACTTTAAAACAATGTAATGAGATACAAGTTTGCTGTAAAAATCTGTCTTCAGCAGAGACAGTCACAAAGCTGTCAGTCTTCCTCTGGATATATCTTTCCTGGGAAGATTAACATGGTAAAACAAGTGAGGAGCAGAAAGTATAATTCAAGGTGAATGGACACCAGGGTGATGAGTGCAGCAGAAAGAGATAATTGTCTGTTTGATAGAATGCAGATTAAAAGAGAGAATGAATGAATGTTTGAATATTAAACTGATTTTACTTGTGTTTTGAATTAAAAACTTGCTGTCTAAAAATATTCTCAGGATCTGTTTAAATTAATTGAAAACTAACTTGTAGTAATTTACCTACAAGAAGTGATTGAGTTAGAGCCCACCAAATTTTCTTTTTGATTCCAAGTAGAAGACTTTTAAACCTGGAGACAATTGGTGATACAAAATACAGATGTTCAAGAATGTATTTTGTTATTTTAGATATGCTAAATCCAAACACAGAGGCTTTTCTATTGTGTATTTACTAATGATAAATGTTACAAGTCTTACAATAGAAGATATTCATCTCTAAGAGGAAATAGAAAGTGGTTTGTTTACTTAAACCTGGCAGGATTTATCACATGAACAGACTATCAAATACAACACTTAAAACCAATTTTGTAAGCAGAGAATGTAACGAATACCCAAGATGACACATTACATCAGAGATTGAGTCAGACACTGCTGAAAATCATGAAGCCTTTCATACCTACAGACTTAAGGTGCACCTAATAAAAAGTTTTGGTGATGCTATAAGTGGGTGTCTGACACAGAATACCTGATCACAACTGGAAGCAGCACAAAGAACTACACAGGCATTCATCTCACAGAATATGCAGCCAATTTTTAAAATATTTGAGTTTTTATAGGTAATAGATAATTTATGAAGTGTTTTGTCCAAAATGTATAGCTTGAGACCAGGCATCTTTTTGATAAATAAAGCATATTTTTTTGCTTAAAAGATTTCTAAATGCAAATGCGGAAAGATTTGTGATGTCTATAATCACATTGTTAAAATGGTTGATTTCTCCAAATCTAGTGTCTGTTGCTAGGGCTTGAATGCATAGTTAACTTGAACTGTTAACATTGAATTGTTAACAAGTAATAATTTCTCAAGGATATCCTGATGGATATGAAAGAAAGTAGAACATGAGAGACAAGAAAAAAATGTTATATTGGAATTCTTGGCTTAAAGCTGCTATAGGCATCACAATAAAACAAATAATAGTATATGATGGAAAGAAAAATGAAAAAGCAAATGGAACTAGATATAACCTACAAGTTAAAACCTGTAGGAGAAGTAAAAGAAAGCCAAAGGTTTAAATGAAATATCAGTTGCCCGTAGAATTAAAAGTAGAAACAGTGCTTCAGAAATCTGGTATACTGGTAACATGTATAGATTCACTGCTGGGTTTGTTTGATCAAATACTAATGTATAAAGACAGGAATGTTCAGCAGATATTTCAGTACTTTATCTGAAATAAAACGGGTATGTATCTATCCCATATGGTGCTGTTTTCATTGCTACTTTATCCTCAGTAGCCAAAGCTTTTGCTGGAATTAAACATTTTTAAGCTGACTGAGATATTTTACAAGCAAGATCATCTCAGAATCATAAATGATTGCTCTCAAATCATAACTGTTTGCTATAAAGAAACAGAAAATAAGTCAAATACCAAAGAAGTAAAAGACCCTAAATTATTTCAGAATATTTCAAAAGGTTATGGACAATGAGAGTTACTGAATGGTGTTGATTTTAAATTTTTAAAAAATATGAAGTACTTTGAGACTTTACCCACAAATCAGGTAGTAATATAACTAATATTAGATTGGGTAAAATGTATTTAACACCACTTTCTTCCCAAAAGGTATCACTTGTCATTAAGTTGTGTGAGTTTTTGTCTTTTTTGTTCTGTTTTTTTTTTAATCTTTCAATAAGATTCAAGAGTTTGTTGATGAAAACATTATGCAGAGAGTTCTTCCAGCCAACTGAAATCTTGCTAAAAGATTTTTGGGTTAAAAAGCTGGAGCTCCACAGGATTGACAAGCCATACAGTTTAACTTATAGACAGATCAGAGAAAGTAGTTGCAGCTGAGTTATGATTACTTTTTCAGTCTGCCTCTGGGTTTAAATTTTGATTCATTGCTAACCAAACTCTTTGTCAAGAAAGTAGATGATGATATCACATATTTCCATCTTGTAGATAACATAAAGATTGGTGAAGTATTAAATGATGAGAACATCTTACTCTTACAGACTGATTTGAATGGAGTGTTAGAAAAGGTGCAGTTTTGTACTTTTGAGATATTATGAGATAGTATGTCAGAGAGAGAAAAAAAAATCAACAGAAAATCCCCACCAGACTCCAGTTAGATTCCATAGGGTTGGATAATACTGGACAGCAGATGAACAGAACAGGCAATCCTTCAGAGACATCTGCTGATTGTGAACTCTTTCTGCAGGTCCTACCTTCCTGTCTCACGTGCCCCTTTGATGTAAAAAATAGGCAGATACCAGGTAAAAGTAAAGAGTGAATTTTCACTTATATCATATTAAATATGCGAGTAGGATATACGGGCATCCTTGTTTAGGAAAGATGTAGGATACAGTAGAGAGATGGGAAAAAAACTATCAAAATATTTGAAGGAAAACAGAGAAAAAATGTGTCCCGACCCAAGGGTTAATGCACTTTGGTTAATCATTTTATAAGAAAAGCTGAGCAGAATGTTACTCTCCCTCAGAATAATTCCAAATCACAATGACAATTCAAATACATGACAGATTTGCCGTCTTAGTCTTGCAAACAAGGTCATGCATCCTTTCAAGAAACATGCATATTTCCAACTCACTGGTTCTGTGTCTCATGCTACTGTGACAGTCCTTTATTGCTCTGAATCCTGTGGTTTTGAATTGGATGCCTATCAGAACTTGTGACTCCACAGTGAGATGGTAATTTTAACAAAATCTACCCATGCCTTCTAGTAAATCACTTGTACAAGTTAGAAAGCTTTCTCTCTTTCCAAAGCCACTGTTGGTCTAGTGTTTTCTTTCTGCTTCATCTTGTTATCCTCTGGCAGCCTGCTTCAGGAATTTTGGCTAAGCACTAGATTCCATCTCACACATCCAGCTAACCAAACTTGCAGACAGAGCTCCCTGTATAAATCCTAATTAAACTAAGTACCAAATCCTCAGTCTTTCCAGCTCACCTTTCCTGTATAACTGCTGGTTTCCCAACCTCAATGCAATTTTGCTTTATATGGAATATCAGATCTATACACTCAGCACTCAGTATTTCTTGTGTAATAATTTGAATTATGGAAAGAAAGAAGGATAGCTTTTGTGAGAGAGAGGTGCTTTCTAACAAAATTCTGTCCCTTTTCTTCCTTATTTTATTTCTCACTTGTTCTGCTTTCCAATCTGACTTCAGCTGCTGCCTCCTGAACTTGGATATCCCGCAGTCTCACAGCAGTACTAACACTGCTTCAAGAAATAAAATTGATAGACTATAGTAAAATGTTCTGATAAGTTCCCTATGCAGGAGAACTGATCTCAGAAGGTTTCTGCCATAAAATAATCAGTAACTGAAGGTGGATTGGGTTTTGGTGCAGAGCAGTTGTTACAATACTAGACAACATTTAGCTGTCTGAAAATCATGCTTTTCTTAATAAGCTAGTATTTGCGGGCCACATATCATTCTGTTGTTGGATTTTTTATATTGAAACTTTTTTGATAGTATTATATCTGTCAACTGTATTATACTATCTCAAACAAATCTGCACATTTTCATTGTGATAGTGGTTGTATAAGAGAAAAAATATATGAATGCATTCATACGTGAATATGAATATGTATTAATATATTGTGCAGTAAAAATTAGCCTTCCTTGCTTCTGGAAGATACTATTTGGGGATGAGAAACATTCTGGCCTGATCTGTCTCTATTTCACCTTCTGAAAGCCTATACATTTATATGATTATACATGCAGGTAGATTGATAATTTGAATTCTTTGTGAATCAAAAGCATGTCTTTACCTTTCAAAAATCATTCTCTTTTGTTTGTTTTCTTGCTGTAAAGTAATAAAAAGCTTCATGACAGAATATGACTTTTATTTTATGACAAAGTAAACTCAAATACTGTATTGTTTGCGTGGTTGTCGTGGTTTTGTTTTGTTTTATACATATCTTTTCTTCACATTTCATGTTTCACATGGTTAGTGCTCAGCTGTACCTGAGAAATTCAAATACTCCAATTTATGTTTGGTTCTGCTGCATTCCACTAAAATATCAAATGTTTTGAAAATGAATTTAGAGAAAAAATAGCATTTGTTACAGTAATCTGATTCATCATTGTATAGGATATCCTCTGTATCACTCTAACCGTGGGTGCTGCTGCAATTAATGCAATCATTCTGTATTGCCTTTCAGAGAAATAACACTGGGCTTTATGTAGCCTGTCTCATATTTTCTATTGTATAAAACTTTTCACTGTGGATCTCAGCATGGTTTCAAAAATGCATCTATCTTTATTTTATCACGCAACCTTGAAATGAGAAGTTAATTTTTATCACAAACTTGACCTTTAATGCTGTTCAGCCTTATCTTCTCTCATACTTTTTCTTTAACCTTCGAAGATACAAAAGGCATCTAAAACCCATACAGAGCGTTAAATTCTAAATATTTTCTAAGCAGCTATGATCTACTTGCCACATTAGAGTTGTAAATTAAGGTCTCATGTGTTGCAGAAACCAGCCTTCCATATCACAGTTTTCTCCCCTGAAAGAGGCAAGAGTCAGTCAGTAAATATATGTGGTCAACCTCAGATTTGCCTCACTGGGAGTTCACATGTATTTTTAACTGCCTTCAATTGTTAATGTATTCCTCAAATGAGATGCATCACCTTGAAGAATGACTTTTTGCCCTCTGGGAATATGCCAAACAAGTATTTCATTCACTATGATAATCAGTTCTACCTCCAGCAACATATGAAACCCAAATTTAATAGGCAGTAGTGATTAGGTTTTAAGACACAGAGTCATCACTGTCCACTGTAACAACAACAACAACAATAATAATAATAATAATAATAATAGGGAAAAGGAAAAAAAAGAAAAGCTATATTTGCTTTTAAGAATCATTAATAAAATCAATGTTACTATCAGCATTTTGAGGATATGCTTAATAAATGTCATATGTGTCCCCATTACAAAATAAAAATGATAGCAGCCTTTTTTTTTTTTTCTATATATAAAAATTTAGAATTTTCCTTGAGCATAAATTAATGCTAAAATTTAAGTTTTTCTCCATGACTTAGTTATATAACCCGGTATAAGCCTGGAAGACCAAAAGGAAAAAAAGAGCCACATGTCAGATTTTTTCAAAGATCATAATTATAAAATTTATCATGAGAAAGAGAATATGGAAGAGAAAGGAAAACAGAAAAAAAAAGAAAAAAAAAAGGAAAAAGGAAAAAAAAGAACTCTGCACTGCTTTCAGTGTAAAAATTATATGAGATCTTTCTGAAGTTTAACTTTTATGGAAAGCAGAAAGGATAGTTATATGACATTATGGAAAATAAAAAATCAGCCTTTAAATCAGCAGCTTAGGTTGTGGGCAGTAAATGATACAGTGGTTCCACTTTCTTGGAACTGAGATGCAGAAGAAAATGAAGAAAGATGCTAGTGACAGGGTGAGGATGATGGGAGCAGGCTAGCATTATGAATGATATGTTAAGTGATTGGCTCAGATGGAATCATGGGATTGCTGCCTTTTGTAGATGCTGATTTTCATCTATATTGTTTGCCTCTTTCTCAGAAAGACCTAACATATGCAGAACGTGTGTGAATGCGCATGAGCAATATAGACAGTCACAGATATATATTTATATGACATGTTATATATTCATATATGTTCAGAAGCCATCTTATCCCCTTTAATGTCTTTACACCTTATCCATTTAGCTAATCAAGGTACTTTATTACAGCATAAACCAATAAAGCGTGTTTTACAGGAATTAACATCCTCCTGCTTTCCTTATTCAGAGAAGTATAACATTTTTTTTACATTTTTGTATTGTATTGGCAGGAATTTATTTATTTTTACTGATTACTTATTGTGAAAGGTACCTTCTACTAAACTGTATAAATAAAAGAAATAGTATTTCTACTTAATAACAATGTGTTGTCTAATAGGAAGACATACTGATGTCCTGTTACATTTTCTTTGATGTGCTTTAAGCTGCATACCGTGCATTCTCTGCTTTTAAACTATCAGGCTTTACTAGGTTCATTTAGTCTGCCTGCTTCTTTGTGTGGACAAACAGAAAGATAAAATGATGCTTAGCGCTGATGAGATATATCAGAAACACATGCATACAATTAAATGTAATACTAATTTTGAAGGGTTGTTTTACTAAGATTATCTGCAGCAGCATTTCTGAGTCATAAACAATCCCTAACTCCAGCCTTCATCTGTGAGCATTAACTCTTTAGTGCCATGTTTCCTTATTTTGAGCTGGCTCCATATTATTTGATTTTTTTGCTTTATGATTGAAACAAATTCAAATTTATGGATGTATATACGGAGCACATATTAGTGGATAAAATAACATGCTAAAAATAAAGTGGAATTATTGTTTTTTTCTTTAAGAGTCAGATATGAGGAAAAAAATCAACATCCTCCTATTTTCTAGAATACATCAGTATTTTATGCTGTGCAAGCTAGATATCCATTTCATTTGCTGCAAAATCATCTACCATTCACAAAGGCATGTAGAAACCTAAACACTAAGAACATTTTGCTTTTACCTGAATATGTGTATACTTATTTTGGCTGTGATAGTATTTAAAATACAGTGTAGCAATTTCATATCTGGGAAAAAAAAAAAAAAACGAAAAAAAAACAGAGACAGATAACTGTAATTTGAAGTTTTTTAGCTAAAACTTTTCTACAGATCAGGTCAGTAGCATTCATGTAACTAATTTCTTTCTGTAATCCTTTCTTTTCACTGAACATATACCAATTGCTTGTGGGGAAAAATAATGAATTCCTTTTTTGAAAGCAATAAATATTGATAATTAAACTAATGAAGTATTATTTTTTCCATACTGGACGCAGAATTGACCCAGGTGCTCATTATTAAAACTTTTTAATATATTTTTGCAGAATGAGAAAATGAACATCAGTGAGCCAATATAATTAGCATGCCTTCTAAATAGATGATATAGTTATATACTTGTTAGTATTAGGGGATCCTACAAATTTCATTTACCAAGATACAGCCCAGCAGGCATTTTCTAGTGAAAAGGGCGCCTGTGAATCCCCAGTATACCACTCAGATCACCCCCTGAGGGGAAACGCAACTTGCATTCAAATCAAACGTTTTCTTATCAAATGCTCTACTAATGGCTTTCCTATGAGACCCAAGCCTGTCAGTCACCTACTACCTATTTAGACATGTTAAAACAGAATTCGTTGTTTATTTGTATTTCATTGAAGTGACTCTGTTTTCTCATATTGAATTTGTATCCAAACCCCAGGTTGTCAATACTACTTACTCAGATCTTCAGTTTGTTGTGTTTTTCTCTGCATGCGAGAAAAAATAGTGTCACTCATGCCAGTATCAACCCTCCTACAACTTCCTAAGCAGGGTATTATCTAATTTTTAAAGTAACTAACATGCAAGTTGAAGGCTTCAGGAAACAGCTCTCACACTGAAAGCTGTTTCATTTATCAGACTTGGTGATGCCTTTGCTATGCTAAGGTTTTCCTAGGGGAAAAAAAAAAAAAAAAAAAAAAAAAAAGGCTAGCATTAGGAAAAAAGAGATTAAAAATTATATGCATATATATTATTTTGAATATCTCTCCTAAATAACAGTAAGCTTAATTGCCTCTGTTAAATACAGCTCGATTTGTCAGTAGACATACATGACTGCTGTAATTTTTGAGATGAAATTATTTAAATGAATTCTGTTGGCAACCCCTGTTAGTTTACTTATGCTTAAGCCTAAATCTGTGCATTAAACATTCCATAAAAACAAGAACTAAGTGTTATGTTTGATATGCACTTCAAAAGCCTAAAAGGCCAAAGAAAGACCTTCCTTAATTATTGAAGAAGTGTCTGTAAAGGAAACATGAGCAAATAGCATTCATGCTTTCATCCCCAGTAACCTTTTATTGTCCTTTTCTTCAGATGGCCAAGTCAGTATATTTAATAAAGGGAGCAGCAACCATCAAAGAAGGCAGGGGTCTAATAAATGGTCCTGATTAAAGGCCCTGACAGGGTATGAACTTTGCATAAATTTTCCTATGGTGTCAGGCTAGGATCCTGATTGAAAACCCATTAACATAATCACACATTTAGAGGAAATGCTGTAATGTATCAAAAACATTTCCCTTAGTGTAATAATTTTAAGAACATTAAAATGCAAATGATAATAAGAAGCTCTGTTTTAGTGATGTTCTGAAAGCCTGATTATTCAAATATTTAGTATGAAATATGGAAGCTCCTTTAACTAATGCATCTACATGATTTCAAAGATTTAATCTATATTTGTACTTGAAAGACATTTATATCAGTGCTGAATATCTCCTGTTAATTTTGCAAATTAGAAACTTCCAAAATCCAGCAAGAAATTTAGTTTAACTTACAGTGCTATTAAGAGCTTTTAACCTGCTTAAAAAAAAATAATAATATAATAATAAAAAAAAAGGTGAAACAAAACAAACAAAAAAACCTGTGTTGAAACTAGGACAGCCAGGACACCACCTCTGCTGTTTCATTACATATTACATTGTGGAAGTCTGTGTTTTGGCATTGTTTGAATTATATAAATAATCTGAAGAATTAAAATAATCTTTTTATCCATTTCTATTAAAATATTTGCTTGAAATAGATTGGCCACTGAATAACAGCAGTAATATGCTTCAATGCTAATTTTTAACAATAAAAGAAACGCTATCCTCCTACACACAAATAGCCATAATTATGTAAAGAATGACTGCTTCAGACTGATGACTTTCAATATGCTTGAGTCTAGCATACTGGTATAAGAGGCCAGAAAGGTCAACAGTAATTCATAACTGCTATAAAATTGTGTAGCATCCTAGGGCTTCTGGAGGATGCTGACATTATCATGCTTCTTCTGCTGGTTTGTATATGTAAATTTGTGATAGGAAGTGCACTGCTTTGCCGTATCGCATGCAGAGCATCAATCAGGCAGTAGAATACATCAGAGTATTTTCATTATGCCTAGTTATTTACTGCATCAGAAGAAATTACCCTGGCAAGCCAAGCGGCCTTCTCTGGATAGCATGATATGACCAACCAGGTTTCAGCTCAGGAGTCTTGTAAACATTACAGGATTAATCTCACAATCACAATCATCAATCTTTCCTAGTCCTGCCTGGGTGCAACTGCGGAGATTGGTAACCAGGCAATGTAGATTTAAATTTAACCCTGAACATCAAGAGCTATATGTCAGATCTGTGCACTATATTACAAACACCTATATTTTTACTCCAGCTTTAGTACAAAATGATGAAAACATAAAATTTTTGCACTGCAAATTCATGTCTAATTTTTCATTCCTATTTTTGATGCATTACAGGGAAATGAGAAATATTCTGATAAAGATACATTTTGTAATACTCTGATGTTGAAATGATACACTGTGATGCCTGGATCTAATGTATGTATTAGAGACAACTGACACTGCAGCAAAATGTGTAGTAGTAATTTGGGTTCAGGACCAGACCTGGACTCCCTGGCACCGAGTTATTAGAGGTTAGGAAACTGTATGCATAATATGCTTAGCCTCTAACAAATTGAACATTAAATACATCAGGCTGACTCATGGGTGGCACTGGCTCTTGTTCCTGAAAGGACTTCTTGCTTACCCTCTTGCAAAGGAGAGGACAAAATGATTCTGGCACACCTAGCAGCTCTGTATGAAAACAAGAAACAGAGAAATGACAGCAGCCCATGTGAATGTTTCATCATCGTATGTTTAAATATGTACAGTATATAACCTGACCTACTGAGATAATGCAATATGTAACACATATTCAGGGTTGTTTGTTTTTTTTCTCCAAAGTTGGGTGAAAATAACAGTGAGAGCGATCATTTTTCAATAGTTAAGAAGCAATAATAATGAGCAGATCACATATGGAGACTGTGTGGCTGTTTAATTTGAACTTTTATCTTTATTTTCTTCTTGACCACAAATACTTTTTGTAGCATGCATCCTATATCATTTTCTCCCCTTCTCTCTGTCTGCATTCCTCTCATCCTCTCCATGTCTCTGTTTCTCTCTCACACAGTCACCCACATATATACGGTTGTTCCATTTTACACAATTCCTGCTTAGAAACCTAGGCTTTTATTCCTTACAGAAACACTAATTTCTATGATTTTTTTTGCCTTTCTTTTTAGTCAGAAATGCAGGTACTTTGCTTCTGTATACAAATACACTCCATCTGTAATATGTTCCTGTTCAGCAGGCAGCTAACCTATGCCCACTGTATAATCCTTATATATTATAGAGTGATCTAACTAATTTGGTCTTTAAGAAACAATGAAAACTGCAACATGATGCTTTCCTGATGCATTCATTTGAAACCACTGATTTCAGAGATGCTTCCTGAATTTATGCCAGCTGCTTTAATGCTTCCTTTCCTTCTAGAGAGCAGTGACTGAACAGTTAAATGCAGAGAAGATAGGTGTATTGCTGTGCCTACTCCTTTATTTCTGTCCACAATCCTCCTCCCTTAAATTGATTTTTTATCTTTTTGACCATTTTTAAATAACTAATAGCCTGATATACTTTTGTGACTATATCTAGTCACATGCTGTTCTCTTCGTAGGCCCAGCTAAACCCACAATACATAAGTCTTCCAGCACAGATAAGACAAATGTGTACCAAGCCACAATGTTTCACAGATCAGCTTGATGCATATGCATATGGAAGGGGTAGGACACTTACCTGTTTGCCGACATGGATGGCAAAGCCCTATAGAAGGTAAAAAACGCATTTACTCAATGAGTACTGTGAATTTCAGTTCTTTGTTGCTTACTATTATAACGAGCTTAGGCTTTTTTTTTCTTTTTTTTTAACCACAGGCCCATAGAATTTTCTTGGATTGTCAGGAATAGATGAGGATAGTAGAAAAATTAGCCTTGTGCAGGTACACATACTGCCTTTTTTGTCAAGGAAAGTTGTTATTTCTGGGCGGTCTCAGGGATATCCAGTGGACCCTGCTGTGGCACAGCAAATGTGAGTGATCTCATGTTGTTCTGCTTGCGCATTGTTAACTTGGCTATACTGTATACTGGACATGGCACACAAGTTCATGGATGCCCAAACTCCTAACTCAGTTTTGGGCAGCCATTGGAGTTTACAGACTTCAGTCAGAGCCTGCACAGTGTTGTCTTCACTCTCCTTGAAAAGACTCTGTAAAGCAACAAAGCTCTATCTCTCTTCCCCTCTTTCTAGGATGACATTAAAAGAGATTAATCTTCATGTTCACTAACTATTACGACAGTGATTTTTTTTTTTTTTTTCAGTTTTTACTATTAATTGATGACATGGAATGAGAACATGAGAACTGAGTTACTGTAAATTATCAAGGAAAGAAAGACAAACTGAAAATTAAGTGAAAAAACATTATGACACAAAACAGTTCGCTGAACTCTAAACTTGAATGAATCCCATCCTAGAGAGTGTTGCAATGCACATACACCTATTCAAGACAGGCCACAGACCCATTCATAACTTTATGAGGAGTAAACAGAACTGTTTGAATCCAGAAATGACTCGTGTGTTGGGTGAATTATGAAATATAATTTATTTATTTATTTGTTTGTTTGTATTGAATACACCTAGGAAATCTGAGCTGGCAATGTTTTACAGACCAGGAAGATATTTTTATAAGTCTCTGAATGGCACTGTAGTTCTAGTTTGTAAGACTCAGTAACTCAAGGAGGGGAGCAAGATAGGCACACCCTCTGGAATCTGTCTGATGTACCTGGGCTTTTCTGGCTGCTGCTGTCTCCACAGAAAAAATAATAACAACAAATAATGTCCAGTGGTAGAAGCCAAGAAGATTGGCTGGAGCACCAAGGAGGGCAGCACCTAATAGCTGGAGGATCACCTAGCACCTAGAAGGCATCACATGAATTGAACTGATGCTGTGAGCATTGACATATTTTCACTGCTCTTGTCCTGCATTCTCACTTTGGACATCTGTAGTGGCAGAATGACATGTCAGTGCACTCAGCAGAAGTTGTGATGTGATTGCAAAAGTTACTGTTCTGCCTACTAGCACAAGCAGTGCAAGAAGGAGCTCTCCAAAGCCAAAAGGTTTGGCTACTAATGGCACTACCTGCAGGATGTCCCATTAGAAAGGATATATGAGATCACTTTAACCATAGAGGCTTAACCATAAGGCTTAAGTTCTGCTTGTCTATACAAGAAGTTAGAATGTAGTAAGCGAGGGTGTGAATTCAGAACACTAATGACTACACCTCACAAGACTGGGTTCTTTCTTTACATGCTATTTAGATAATAAATTCTTTAAGTAGAGAACTCTGTCTTCATACTTGTCTAAGCAAGTACACTTATGTATGGATATTCCTAGTATGTACTGTTTGGTGCTATCCATTCAGCTTCCTATTTGAGTTCTGCACAGAGTAGGACTTTCTAGCATCTGTCTCCTCCATCTAGACAACTCTATCCACATGGTGGTAAATCCTAAGGCAGAACCTAAAAACTCACCTTAGTACATAAGCCTAGAACTTTCTCCCTGGTTATCATCTCAGCTAATGCCAGACTCAGTGAAGTTAATGTCATACAGTGGGAGCAGTGATTCTTAAATAGGAAGAAAAACCCAAAAAATGCATTGGGATGTAATTCTTGCTGGCTTACACCTAATTAATGAAATCTAGGAGTGTTTATCCCTCCTTTCAGCAACAGTACCCAGTACCCTCTAAAGCACCTTTACAAAATCAAAATTATATTCTCAGATTTGCATCTCTGAACTCTTACTCCTCTTGGCATATTGGCTAAGATGCTTCATCCTTTACATTGAACATGATCCAATGCTAATCTTTCACCTCCTTGGAGTAATTTTCAGTTGCTCTAGGAATCTAACTTAGGCTTTCTATTGTTCCTATCATTGTATGCCCTTACTATCTCCCAAGATTGAGTTATTTGTCTGTATGCTGCTTAGGTTATTAGATCTTAGAAGAAAATACTTTGGCTTCCCACCTGTCTTAATAGTCTAGCCTACTGTTTCCACTGTAGAAATAAATTATAATAGTATTCAGACAAACTTCCAAAAAATTTTTACCCATTTTACCTATTCTCACTATACAATATCAGAGTCTCTTAATAACATAGTATTAGCTTGGAGTTGTCCAGATGTAGGAGAAAAATTGAGACCTTCAGCATGTTGGGCAGAACATAGAAGTTTTTATATATTCTGCTTCACGTAAATCTGTCAGCAGTTTTGGGACTAGAGCCAGAAAGTAGATGGAGCACTCCACCCCGCTAACAACCAGGTTGGTGATAATGACAGACTGGCAAATATTTTATGAGCTCACTGGAGCCTCATCCTCAAGCCTCTTTGTGAAATTCAGACTCATTCCCTGACGGGACAGAAAGTTCCTACTAGATTGTGTAGAGAGCCCATCACAGTATAATTTTAATGATGAGGGATGATGAGTTTGTCCATGTTAAGTAGCTCTGTAGAGCTGGGATGAATTAGAATCAACCGTCTGGAAATCAGCCAGTCAACAAGTCTTCTATGCTGTCATAATGTGAAAGAATTAATATTTTCTGTGTCTTCAACTTCAAATTGACTTATTTTGAGTGTAAGTAGCTTAGAGCAATAAATGCTGAAATGGAGAAACATTGATCCTGATTAAAAAATTGGCAATTTGAGATCTCAGAGGTTCTCCTCCTTTGTTCTAAACTCCAGAGCTTTGCTTCTGTATGATTGGAAATTACATTAATTAGAAAAATCCAAAATATAATAAAATAATTTTGATTCACATGAATTATTTATGTTAGCATTTAGATTAGGAATGTGCTTGTTAAAATGTGCATTTTCATCTAAACATTGACAAAATCCCAAAGTAAGCTTAAACTGCAGCAGCAGTGGACATGAACAGAACTTTACTTAGAACTAAGTAAAATACAGGTCTTACAATTAAGAAATTCCAAGCTATGCTAAAAATGTATGGAATTTAATGCCAATATAAAATATATGTAAAAATGCTAAAAATAAAGTTCTACTCTCTCTCATTCATCTTCTACTTTGTCATTGTTTCCTAAAAAAAAAAAAAAAAAAAAAAAAAAGAAAGGATATTTGGTATATCATCTTTAAGTAGCCGAAAATGTAGCTGAGTATGTGGGTGAATCAATACACAAGTGATGACATGACTTTTTTTCCTTGCAGATCTACAAGATTTATCTCCATCCCAACTCAATCCCAACTCATCTCTCCTTTTGCTCTTCTCAGCATATCATGCAAGGACTCTCAGACTGTAAGCTTCTTGGGAAGAAATTTGTCAAGTGTCACTAATTTCATCAATACATTTAATAAGCCCATAACTCTCAGAAGTAAATTATGGATGTCTACAAAAAGATTCTGTTCATAGCTTTTCTTAAGCTTAACTGGATTTGAAGGCATGCACTTCTTTTCTCCCATTTTACTTCTTCCTTTCTCCTTTGCTCCTTCTTTATAAAGCTGCACTATTATGGGAAAGTTTGTTTTTGAGATGTGATTTGCATTACATCCTGAAGTATATATTACATTTACCTAATTCCTTCTAGAGCTAGGAATGTTTAGGAGTATTTGAATATGAGTTATATACACTATAGCATTTGCAATAAGCAGTGTTGCACTGGTGGATCTTGGATAGAAGCCAGTGCCTAAAATATTAAGTCTTAAATATGAGTACCAGGAAGTTGATTTGTATCTGGATAATGAATGCAGAAATCCATTAGAGTGTGCAGATTTCCATTATGATCTCTTGGCAGGTTTTCTTGCTTAAGAGGTAGGCTGCTGAGTGTTGCATAAGATGAAACTTCTCTGGAGTCCTTAGTCTTAGTTAGCAGCATGAAGATGATAGAAGCATGAATCAGAGTTTCCAGATTGTCCTTTGACATAAATAGGTACAGCCTCCTGGGGAAGTGGAAGTGCAACCATTTCTTACCACAATTATCTCTTCAGTCAGGATTATCAGTGAATCTAATTACAGCTTCAAGACTGTTCTCCATTATCAGCTAGTGGAGGGATATCCTCTGTTGAAGGTACAGTCAACATACATCCTTTCAAAGTTTTGCATTGACTTACTTATCCCTGTAAGAAATTGCTCTAAGAATGTTAAGTGTCTTGTTCAGTTGACTATCAGTGGCCTTTTTAGCTACTCAGGTCCTTGTCTCAATATAAACTTTTTTTGTTATAATTTTATTTTCCCTTTTTTGCGTGTGTGTGATATACTGATTGTAGAGCCTAAGGCAGAGATGATGAAAGAGATAGAGATGGTGAAAGTATAGTAAAATTATAGTATTGCAATTATCTCCACAGATTCGGTTGTCTCTGAAAAGGATTTAGATTAGTACTTGCAGGACTCCATTTTGATGTTTTCTGTTTGAGCATCTAGCTCACAATTTACTGAGAATCATTTAAAATGTTTCTACATCACTTCGGGTATGCCTTAACCAGACAAATGAAGGTTACACACTGCAACTACCCAATTAGTCTGCATTGTCTATTTCTGCATGAAGCCCAGTAATGAGGGTTCCATTGTGTTGATATAAGTCATTTTGTTGCATACAACATTCTCATTTACTAGTCAAGACAAAAATTTTAGAGTCTATCCAACAGCAGGTGATGAAATCACACTGGTCAAGAGTTTAGTGCCTTGAAAGGTGTATTGCACAATACTATAGTTGGGAGATTACTTTCTCTGAACCAGCATTTATGTTTCCAGTCATTACAGTAGCCAGTTGCACTTTGATAGCTTTTACTTCCTATTAGGATCAGGAATTTGCTTAATAAATCATAATAGCAAATGTGAAGACTTTTTTTTTTTAATTTTATTTCTTAAAGTACATAGTCCCATATTAACCATGTCTATATAGACTCCACCTTTCTAATTTTTTTTGGGGGGGGAGTATTTGAATTGTGTTAGTGTGTTTTTCAAAAGTCCTGGGTACTGCACGCATCCAAGAAGAGGCCTACATAGTTTTTTTATACAGACTGAGGACAGTTAAGATTTGTCTTTTCCCTTGGACAAAAATTCAAAAATATGTGGGTGGTTTTTTTTTGTGGTGAAGATGAACTAATGTGTTCAGTCATATAAATAGATTTTCCAGCCTGATGACAGAAGGAAGACTTGAATTGTTTTTATTGCCCTTGTTCCAGTGCACTTAGAAATCAAAGACTATTGATCACAGGTTGGTAAAGGAGCTTCCATGACCATGTAGTGTAACATCACAGTTTCTTCACTGTGAAGATATTCATGAAAGATACACCATGGCCAATTTAAACATACATAATCTCATGAACAACTTGGAATAGAATCAAAAATATTGTCCCATAGATCTTATATCCGTCATATATGGTGCCAGTAGAGTTTTAGATTGAGTATAAGAAGAATTTCTTCACCAAGAGTGTGGTCAAGCACTGGATATCCCAGAGAATTGGTAGATTACTCATCCCAGGAGGTATTTAAGGGATTTATAGATGTGGAACTGAAGGACATGTTTTAGTGATGGGATATACTGTACATTTATTTGTATATGTGATTATTTAAGGAAGTACAAACTCCAAGATTAAGTAATTTGAATTCTTTTTGAATAAAATATTGTTCATTGTTCTCTTTGAAAAGAAAGAATACAAATATTAACAGGAATGGGTGAACTTTTGTTAACTGTGATACTTCGTACTGCTGTCTGCCTTGAAAATACTCAGTGGATTGCAAAACAATGCAGAAGTTGCTTACAAAATTATAATTATTAATTAATTAATCAATCAATTGGCTGATGTAAGCTCAATTTAATGACTCTGGTGATACTCTGCCTCTGCTGTTAAATAGATAATTTTCCTTTGACTGAAGCAATCTCCAGTTTTATTTGATTGTTTTCCCCTTACAAGTCTTTAGCAAATACATGTATACAATGCTACACTTATATATGTGTACATACACATGTATGTATGTATGTATGTATGTTTCCACTTTTTTAACTATCCTGCTGCTTCTTTGCTGTTCTGACTTTGTTATTCTTCTCTAGTCATTACCACCTATAATCCCTTGACTACTAGGTGAACTGAGGAGAGGCTAGGGCATAGGTGTGCTGCTGGTGTTCTAA
This sequence comes from Perdix hodgsoniae, assembly GCA_035772895.1. Classification (NCBI taxonomy): domain Eukaryota; kingdom Metazoa; phylum Chordata; class Aves; order Galliformes; family Phasianidae; genus Perdix; species Perdix hodgsoniae. The sequence continues at coordinate 4,280,682 of JAPSGF010000011.1, forward strand.
GCAGATACAAAATGGAGGAACTACTTTGACTTCAAGATTTGAGTCACAGTTCAATTTAGGGTGGTTTATTGTTGTTTGGTTGTTTTTTGTTGTTTGGTTGGGATTTTTTAATCAAGATTTTAATGTTTCCTTTTTTTTCTCCCCCTCAGGGCTAGAATGTTGCATTCATACAATACTTCACAGGGCAGGACCTTGATCCTGACCAGGACCTCTGAGTGCTGCCATTATACAAATAATAATAAAATGAGGCAGAACAAAATAGGAGCCCTGTGTTTAATTCTTCTATCTCTTTTTCATCAAAATTAAGCCATCTGAAGGATAACACCAAGCAGTTTTGTATTGTTTTATTTTGTTTATTATTGTTTGAATGTTCCATAACATCATGAAATGACTGCATGACTCATTTTCAAAAGAAGTGATAACACTGAATTCATTTGGTTATACAAGGCAGGCTGCTACGCATACATTGTTTGGTAGCATTCTGTTATCCTAGAAAAACAGCAGTTTTTAAAAGGATTTAATGCTATGAAAAAATGCTTACTTTTTAATTGTTATTATCGTATTATTTTAACAATTGTAGTCTGTTAAGCAAATCCACACACACACACAAAAAAATGCTTAATACCACAAAAACAGATCGAGCTAAGTTTATGAAATTTACAGATTACCTAAAATGCTAGGAGTTAATTACAGTCTGCTTTCCCTGGCATGTCAGCTTGATTAAATTTGGAGTTCTAAGATGAATTGGCCCAAATTCATTAGCGTTCCCCGGGTGCATATGTTGGTCAAGGTCAAGCGAAGCACATTGACTGTAGTGTTAGTCAGGAGGGGGAAGGGTTTCTAAAGAAGGTGGACTCTTAAAAGGTCTGGGGTTGCAGCGAGAAACTTTGATACTTTTTAACTTAATAAATCTTGACAGCCTAATCATGGCTAAGCCTTCGCAGTGTTATTGGTACAGATGGCAAAGCTAGACATATTTAAAGAGATCTCAGCAGCTAGTGGCAGGAGAGCATTGAATCCAAATGCACTGTTGGGCTCTCAGAGAAAGTGCAAGAAGGGAGGATAAAAAGCTACACAGCATTTCCATCTCTTGACATCTCCAACAGCCTCAGATACAAAATATGATAAGGCTCCTGCTGAGCTAATAAGCCCAACAAATGTCTGTGTCCGTGAAGTAGATGAAGTGGGATCAAGTAGTTGGGGGCTGCTGTATGAAAATAAGCCAGCACCCAGGGTATAATGGCACTGTAGAAAGCTGCAAGGTCAGGCTGATGACAGAAACACTGGATAAGTAGAGACCCCATCAGTAAAACAGGTTTGCCTGCTGGATCTGAGCCACATAACTATTAAAAAAATCCCTATGTTTTAGAAAACTCATCTGGTTTAGTAAATAAAAGGACAGGATTTGATTTTGTTGTATGAAAAGCTGCAATGGTTTGCTACTTATTGCCATATAGATTGTATGATGAACTGTTTTCCTTCAAAATATTACATAAAAGAGACCTGAGAAGGGGATTTAACTACAAACTAGAGGAGATTTTTAAAGAAAGCAGTAGTATCAGATAAGTTATAGGTCAGCTAGCATGTTGCACTGTTTTAATCTTAATTTCTTGTATATCAAATATGTATTTATTTTCACTCCTAATTGAAGCACTGTGTGTCTCAGTAAAATTATTTAATCTGAAATCCTGCTGGACATATTATGGTGATAAATTCAGCTCCTAGCATTTGCAAAGAAAAAAAAAAAAATAGACCTGCCTTGGTGAAAAACCATTAAAATAATAATTAGACAGTTTTTACATTAATTCTTACAGTTCTTTTAGTTCTCTAATTCTTTTAGTGCAGCATGTAAAGGTGTGTTTGAAAAGGACATAACATTCCAAATGCCATGTGCATTTGTTTATTACATTTGGGATAAGATGTGAAGAACCTGACAGCGGACCACAAAGTTCATACCTGTAATTCCCCTTAATTTAGCTGTTGATGTTTTTAATTTATGCAAACATAAGTATTGCTAAGTTCCAGCGTGCTGTATGTGTGCCACTGAAGCCAGCACAAGCCAGATCCAGCCCTGTGAGCAACAACAGCATTAGGAAAATAAATCGGTAGTGATAGATGATGAATATTTATGATTGTTTCTCTCCTACCATTTTAATCATTTACAGATATTTTCAGTTTTCATCCAGTAGAAGTACAACAGAACACAGTGCTTCTCCTGGAGCCCTAAGGAGGAGACATAATAACAAGGCAAACAGCGTCCTTCCCTCCATTCAGGGCCAGGCTGTATAACATATTTGCAGTCTGTATTGGGATGCAGAGCCGTACTGTTCAGCAGGTGCTCCAGGACACACGGTGCCTCAGGCAGGTACAGTGTCTCCTGGAGCTCTCTGCTGCAGTCTGTGGGGAAACATTTCAGCTGCTGTGGTCTCTAAGGCCTCAGCACATGCCCCAGCCACATCTGACTTGTAGAGCCAACAAAACAGCAAGGAGACGTGGGACCCTCCCAGGCCTGTTCCCACCAAAGCAAGGACCACTATTCTGTTTGTTCATTTTTCAATGGTGCAGACTGGAGGGCACCCCTTTTTAGTCCCCTCATTCTCTAAGATTTTCTATTTGGATTAAATTTGTAGGCATGTGCCACTAACTCTAACAGCTCATGTCTCCCTCTCTCCTTTCATTCCCATCTTGAATACACATTTTTTCTGTCCTACCAAGCGTCCCAGTCTGTATCTTCCTATTTATCACACAAATGTCTCTGCACCATTTTCCTGTACAGTACAACACAGTAAAAAAAAAAAAAAAAAAAAAAAGGGAGCAATAATATGTTTAAATAACCTGCCAGAGCACTCTCACTGTCTGATGGCTAAGAAGAACAGAAAGTATGGGAGCTGGATAGTGAAGGAGTAGGAAAAGGCTGAATGTCCTTTGTTCTGTACCTTGCACATGATTGGGTTTTGAGAACAAATATGGGGCTAGAAGCAAAATTGTATATAAAACAGAATGCCTGGCATCAGAGGAGAATTCCACCTTATGTATTCTCCATAAGGGAGCACTATAAAAACCTGTTGCTTTCTTACATGGATCAGAAAATACTGTCCTTATGCTCTTTGGTGTTCTTCTAGCACACCAAAAACTGTAAGAAGCAGTCAGTACTGAATGGTATAAATATATATATATATGTTTGTAAGTGACACAGCTTTGCAGCAAATGTAAAATGGTGCCTTATGCATTGCAAATGGTGAAGTGACCCTAGTTCAAGGGGTAGCCTTTCATAGTGAGAAAGATACAGGAGTTAATAAAACACCAATTATCGAATAACCATCTATTGCCGTTTTATGTTGTTTGGAGAGGCAGACTCACTTCACCTTTTCAGCTAAACCAAACAATTGAACCCAGAGGGTAACACCGTTAAAACTAAATGCATGAGATAAAGGATCAGTGTTTAACTGCACTGCAGGTTATCTGGCCCATCACAAAGCTGCATGGGTGATGGGTGAGTTGTAAAGAAGGAAGAACCATGTTCTGGCTTAGGAGCAAACACAAGGAAGGGACTGCTAACAAGCACAGAGAACAAAACAGAAATGCAAGGGCCAGTTTGCTAAACAGATCCTTTACATGGCTAAAAATGTTACCACTAGCACAACCCACTTAGATCTTCCCAGGTTTTTGCTGTTGCTGGTGGCTGTTCCTGTCAGTTGTAATGGATCTATACATCATGTTAAGAAGCCTTAGCTTATTCTTTCAGGTCTGCTCACCATATTCTTTTTTTTTTTTTTTTTTTTTCCAGCAGAAAATATTCCTAAATATTTTCACCTGCCTTTTCTCATCCATGAAATTCTAGATAGATCATCATTTGGGATAGGTAGGTGATTGCATTCTAGCCTCGGTTTATCTTTTCAAGATTCACAGTCTGCATTGTAACCATTCAGACTGCAGCACTCAGGTTTAGCACAACCCAAAAGAGATCCACTTCCTTTCAGTGCTAATACTAGATTTTTATTTTTTTTTTCATATACAGAAGATGATCTTGATAAGAAGAAATAGAGGAAGAATGTGCCTTCAAAAGTTTTTATTCAGTGACACTTTAGATAATATTACTTGAATTGGGAAAAACTAAAACAAACAGAAAATATTAATTCTTACAATTTATTAATATTTTCAGTTCAAATAGTGACAAAACTGGCTTCAGACCAGTAGATGTGTTTTCTCACCTATGTTATTGCATAGACTGAACCTGGAAAAAGATTAGAGAAAGAATAATTTTAGGAATGATTTGTGGTCAGCATATGACAGGGAATGTAAATGGTTGTTCCATCTATGAAGCATGTTTTTGAGGGATATGGGCAACTATATTTTAAGAATGATCTGGAGATACTTAGTATTAAAAAAAAAAAAAAAAAAAAGGAAAAGAAAGACTTAGCAGCTGTCATAGATATCTGAGTGAAGGATTTTAGAAAAAAAAATCCAGGATCCTCATTTTATAGTTTTCTTCTTAAAACTTGTTAAAGGATAGATAAAAGAGTTTCATTAATACAATCATACCTTTATAATATTAATATTATTGGATATATCATTGCAGAAATTATTTGGTACTTACAGTCCTTCATTTTTTAGCAGTACTTAATTAAATTATAAAATGAAGTCAGTCATTGCCCATTCAAGAATGTTTCAGAATTATGTTAATATGATTCTGAAGAAACAATTTTTTAATATTTTATTTGCTGTGGTTCTTTGGTATGTCTTCTCTTACTCCCTGTAGGACTTCAGTTTGCCTAGTCCTTCATTGGTACAAAGATTTAAGAAGATTAAAAAATCTCCATTTCTTGTTGCTCCAAGGAGTTAGGACCAGTGGGCTTGAAGTACAGAGTATGCAACACCCTCAGTGCAGCCAGTAGTCAAAGGTAGGCTCTATTTGTTCATCTGCATCACCTATCTGAAAAGTAAACCATATCTGGAAAAGAGGAGGGCATACTATTTTCTAGAAGGTGAAGAAATGGGTTGGAGGTGCCCAAGATACTATTCAATCTCATTTAAAATAATCCAGGAAAACAAATTTCCTTTTTGTCTCAAATTGATAAATTAGGATATCTTATCTGCTGTAATGCCAGCTTGGAGATTTGAACAACGATGCACATGTGAGTTACCTCCTCTGCTGTAGTCAGGCACGAGTGTGGCATCACAGTGCAAAAAATGCAACAAAATAGCACTGCTGACAATCCCAAATGCCATTTAACAGATTAATCAAATAAGAAAATACAGGGACTATTTCATCTGCTGCCAGCTCATTACAGTATTTTCAGCTAGGTTCAAATTTTCTACCCAAATTTTCCAATTGTCAGTCTCTTTAGAAAAACAGAGATATCTTCTGTATATGTGAGTGATACATCACATTAAACATATTGTGTTAGCTGCAAAGAAAATCTGATAAAAGTCATTGATAAAAGTTTTACTAAAAAGATCATTAAAATGTATATTGCAAAGCAAGCAATATACATTCCATTTAAAATGATTTGTTTGAATAACTGTAGAAATGGCTGAGCGTAAATGAAAACAGGGTTAAAGAGGATTTTGCTATCATCTCAAATGCTTCACCTAGCTATTAATCTAAAACCAAGGCAATAGATAACAACAGGATTAATTATTATGTTAACATTAAGGATTTATGTAACAATATGTCATCTTTTATATATATGTATACACTGCAAATATGTATAATATATAAAATATAAATATCTTCAGTTTAATTCAATATATGACAGTATATATGGTGCAACTACCAATATATATTTAAATCTCTAAAATATAAAATACAGAGGGTATTTTGGCCATGTCTTTAATTTTTTTCATTGCATCACAGCAAACATTTCCAGTCCTTTTCCATTATTTTTTTTTTTCCCTTGGAAGAAGTCTGCCTCTCACAGAACAAAGAAAATGATAGATGTGAGCTTCTATGATTGCTGAGAAGGCAGAAACAGTAATGACACTCAGAAAATTCTCTTCAGTTCAGAAATCATATCTAGTACATTAGAAGCTTTCAAGTTTCCATACAGAGATCCATGTGCAAAATTCTGGCTTTCCCTAGATTCTTGGTTTGTTTTTAACACTAGTTAAAAAAAAAACATACCAAATGAGCACTTTTGTACCTAAAATATATGCCATGTAGATTGATTTGATTTTGACCTTTTTTTGTTATTATTACTTTTTTTTTTTTTTGAGGCACAACAGACATACAGAGTATCAGATAAGAATTGTATGTCTTTGTTACTAATGCAGTATGTAAGAAGCAGTACATACTACCACCTGAATGCCTAAGAAATACAGAATTTGAAGGTTAATTGACTCACTGACACCTGAGATTGGATTTGTCCCAAACTTTTCATAAGTACAGAGACTTTTGTATAGATACATGTGTGAGTCTGTATGTCTGTGACCTAATTCTGACTTTCTTCCACCTTCAGCTCAGAGCCAGTCTGAATGAGTTGTGACAAAAATACAGCAGAGAGAGTTCGCAGTGAAAAGCAGTTTCTTTAAAAACGAAGTTCATTCTTTCTCTTTTTCTTCTTTTTTTTTGTTTTGTTTATACCATGTGTAGATAGTTCTAGTTTTAGATAAAATTTGAAATGAAAGTTAAAACATTTGTAATTTCTATCATTTCTGCTTACATTGGCAAGAAATAAAGGATTCGGGTATGTTGAATGCATTTCATTTGTCCACAGAAATTCAAAATTTGCCAAAGATTTGGGAAGCATTCTAATCATTTATGGCTATAACTTTGGTGTTTAAGTTTACAGTGTTGGAAAGGTGCACAGTGTGGTCCTTGAATACTTATCAGCCTACAGTGAGCAGCAGGAACCCAACGTCCCAGGATCTTTCTCAATAAGAATGCCCTTACTGGTAGCCATCTCTTTGTTCAAGATCACTCTTAATTTTTTTTCCTGGTTACATCCATCTGCACTCAGTAGAGACAATAGGTCAAAAGGAGTCATTCTATGCAAAATAAATAACTACATATATACTCTGTAATTGTTTAAACAGTGTCCAGAACTTGACTGATATATTTAATTTATTTTTCTGCTAGCTTTGGCTTAGAGTTGTGATTTTCTTTTATAATACTTATGAATGTGGTCACTGTAGGATTTTTTGTGCTTCTATTTAAATAATTACAAAGATTGCAATGAAGACAATTTTGTATCTGAGATACTTTTTTTATCCTGTAACAGATATACTATAAATATTATTTCCTTTTCCTTTTCTTTTATAAAGTTGGCAAAGCTCTTTACTTATATGCTTTACATGGTAGTACTTTGGAGTTTTATTTCTGTTTCCCTGATCATTTTAAGTATTTGTGTAATGGAAACAAAAGTTTGGGGATTTTTTTTTTTTAATCTTGTATTTAATTTTTTTAAAGTAAGTCAGAAGATAAAAATCTGATATTTTTTCTTTCCTATTTCTCTAGCAGGGCTGACTCAAGCTGTGAAATTCTTACTGGCATTAGAATATACTTTCAGTAAGAGAAAAAGGAATACTATTAAATGTGGTCTATTTAGATTAGCTCAGGCATTTTGTACATGAGGTTATAACTGGTGACCAACTGCTTGTTCAGCTATACTTATGAAAGACAGCTAAAATCTTGACATTGGTGTTTGATCTAGCTAAAGGTTAACATATCACAGATAGTTATGAATGGTTTCTCTACTATGACTCACCCTTTAATTAATGTTGCAGAGGACTCATTTTTTTGCTGCATGTCAACATATTCTCCAATTTTTTTTTTCATTTTTTATTGTTAGTTTAATTTTCATTTTCATTTGAATTAAAGAGAAAACATTTGGTTTTCATAGCAGTGTATGTAAATGTTTTGAATCACTGTGATTTGACCTGTAGTTTACAAGCTGTGCTGGCAAAGCCTGGCTTTTTTTCAGCTACAACAACTGATATATTGCATTGTCTGTGGTTTCTTGTTCTGACTCTGAAGCCAATGAGTTGTTGGTTTTTTTTTGTTGGTTTTTTTTTTTGTTGTTGTTGTTTTTGGGTTTTTTTGGTTGTTTTTTTTGTTTTGTTTTTTGTTTTTTGGTTTTTTTTGGAGCCTTTTTCCAAACTACTGTAAAATTATTTGGGGAGTTTCGCAACATTCTCAACTTGCAATCTCAACTACTCCTTGCATCAATGTTGCTAATTTCTTAAAAAGGTTTTCCCTTCCTCTTTGATTTATTTCTATACTGTTGGTACAGCTTACTATATGTGCTAACAACTACTCTGAATTAATTTCCAAATACACAGCACTTGCTATATATTTAGATTTATTCTTATTAGGTAGCTATGGATGCATACATGGAGTGGCCTAGTATTTACTGGGACAAGGAAAATTATCTACTGGTAGCCTCGTGAGTAGGCATTTCACAGCTAGAGCTGAAAGTCCTAGATGGTATAAAAGCAATCTTCAGGGTAAAGTTGATGAATTGTAGTAATCCTGACTGGTGTCAGGACAAAGGAGTCTCTCTAATTGAGCATGGCTGGAGAATCAGTAAGGGGTAGTATTAGTTAACTGGCCTAAAATGAAACTTTCAATAGACCATCTCTCCCCCTCACAAAGAAAATGAATTGGAGCATTAAAGCCACCCCCCTACATCATCTCTTATCATAGACCTCCATCTCTTGCTTATATACAATATCGGCTGCTCCGTAGGCTCTGGTGCCAACACTGCTGTTTCCTCCATTACACTGTGTTATGCAAAATTAACTGTTCTTGTAAATGGAAGCAACTTTGACAGCAATGCAGCTTTACCTCTTTGAACCTCTGGAGAACCATATGAATAATATTCATCAGTTGCTGAAGAGAATGAGAGAGACATCTGGATTATTTTTATGAATACCAACTGTGGTTCTGGAGTTTATTTTGTTGATCAAATCCTGCCTGACTGGGTAATTCCAAGAAAACTTATAAAGAATATTTTAAAAAGACAAACAATTGTGAATAAATTTAATAATTATGTACATTATGAAGAATCCTTGTGGAGACACTAGAGAACCAGAAAACTCTATACCTGGCTATTAACAGAGACCAGACAAGGTTAACTAAAAAGATTTATTCTTGCCAGACCAAATCTGGGATCAAAGAGGACAATAATCTATTAAAGTCTCTAAGAAATGATAGAGGTAGCAGCATCTGAAGTAAACTGCCAGAGAAAGACATGTATTTTGTTCCACAAAAGCTGCTGATAATTCTCACCGATGAATTACGTGAGTAAGTTGAGTGGAATTATCTGTGCTATACTACTACTACTACTACTACTACTACTACTAATTATAATAATAATAATAATAAAACTGTAGTTAAATAGTAAAGGCATAAATCTTTTGCTTTTTCATTCACTTTCTATGTTTGCTATGTAGTAATTGAACAAATAAATAATGCTTTGTTTTAAGAAGTTATTGTGAGTTACTGGAGGCTATCTAGAAAAGTGACTTGAATTCCAAAAAACATATTTTAGTATGTCTTGCATCCACATGTCAATATTATTATTCCTTTTAGGAATATTATGTCAACACAGAGTACCAGAAGTCCTGGCATTCTGTACTTTACACTCGGTGTAAAAAATAGCCATGGCTTAAGTCCTGAGCAAGCATATCTCCTAATTATGCGGTGTTTGATCCAAAACCAGTTTGAGAAAGAGTGGTGCCATAACTATGCCAAATCATTTCATTCTGCCTATGTCTCTATCTTCTGATAGTAATTTCCTTTGACATAACTATTATGAGATGAAAGTAAAAATACAAAGGTTACATTGTTGAAACTCTTTTCATAGTGGACAGGCATATAAGACCTCATATCCTGACAAGGACCATCTCTTACTGTATCTGCAATTAGATTTAAGCGAAAATAAGATTTTTTTTTCCCTTTTGAATCCCTGATACACTTTCAGATGCTTGTTTGCTAGCATCTGAAAATCAAAAGAGATCTCTGAGAGTAAAATATAAAAATTAACTTGCAGTATATAAGAAGGAACAGAAGTGAAATGTGTCTTTTAAAGATTAGCTAACGATCTGCAGAAGTAGTTGCTTGAATCATTCTGGAAGCCTTTTGTGACATAACAGGTGTAGACATTTTTAATGATTTTCCACCAGATATGAGAAATTTAACTGAATGGGAATGATATAAGCATTATAAAGCTCTTAGCGAAATAGTTGCTTACTACGCCATTGCCACTATGATGCAAATACATTTCTGTGTCCATAGAAAAAGGAAACAATAGTGAAAGTGGGAGTTGTACATAAAATCCTATTTTTAGTAAGTATCTGAATGTAAAGATATATAAAAATTTTTTTCCTGGTTCAGAAAGCACTTGGGGCTGCTAGCATGACGTGGTTAGGAATCTCAGGGTCTGAACCCAGAAAAACCACCTTTGAGTAGCTGAAATTCAGATTTCCTGGTGAAAGAGATGCACAGGAAGTTAATACTTAAATATCTATTCTCAAAGGAATATTAGTGCCCTCTCTAAGTGGGTAGTTGCAAAGCCTTTTCCTCCACTACTCAGTCCTGATCTACCTACAAACTTAAAACTAAGTTTATAGTGGGACAGCTGTTGGCAAGACCATTATGCCATTTAATCTTGCAAAATGGAGCCTGTATTCAATTTCTTTCCTCAGATGGTGCAAACGAAAGTTGTAAGCCTGAAACCCAGAAAAATGACCATTAAATACATGCTTAAGATGAATTATTCTTGATTTGTTGTTAACTACTGTAGTCTCTACCTTCAGCTACTGCTGAAGAATTACTACGTCACCTTGTTATTTCTCCACTAATACAGCTAGCACAGCTAGACTGACCAAAAATTAACTATGACTTAGCTATGACTATCAATTAAATTTGAGACAATATTTAATATACGTGAACTACTATCTTGACTACTTGTGAAATGTATATATCCCTGAGTGCTCTGAGAAGCTATGAAATTGTCTTTGTTTTTATTCTAAAAATAACTAAAAATGCCTCACTGCTTTTCCCCCTCCCAAATCTTCTGCTTCTGAAGAGGTGTTTATCTCTACTAGTAAATACTACATTTCTGTACAATATCTTGACTCTAGATATGTGAAAACTTCATCACTCTTAATATCCCCAAATCTTCCATAATGCATTTTCTTTCTTCTATCCTCTCCTTCTGTATTCATTGCTTCAGATTTTGGCATATGTAGAAGGAGATCATCTGACTTCTTCCATGTATGGAGATATTGTAAGGAGATGTATGACCCCTTCATAAAAATTGTCAAACAATTCCACTGGCACCTGGTGTTGTTACAATAAAAATAACAGTTCTCATTTTTGTTCTTAGATCCAACTTGTGTGTCTAAGGGCTTTGGTTTAGTTTTAGGTTTTTTTTAGCTTTTGTTTCATAGTTTTGTTGTTTTCTTTTCTTTTCTTTTCTTTTCTTTTCTTTTCTTTTCTTTTCTT
>JAPSGF010000011.1:4292140-4321028 GCA_035772895.1 Perdix hodgsoniae
TTTTCTTTTCTTTTCTTTTCTTTTCTTTTCTTTTCTTTTCTTTTCTTCTTTTCTTTTCTTTTCTGTTTAAAAATCTACCATTATTACATCATATTTCACAATCCTTGTAATGGAGCTTGAGCAAAGGAAATATATTTCACCTTGAAGAGAAGGACCTTTAACTTTTCCTGCCTGCCAGGAAAAGCCCAGTATTCATGAGAGAAAGGAGATTAGGAGACCAGTGTGAAAGAAGTTCCATGGCTTGGAGATCTAGAGCAACATCTGAGCAACTATAGCATTTCCTGCTCCCTTTCTAGGTACACTTTCTAAGGCTCTATTTCACAGATCCTTCAGGCAGTAGCTAGCCAGATGGAGTCTTCTTCTGCTTTGTAACTGATCCGTGAAAATCTTCATATGGGGATTGTCCATATGGATCCAACATTCTCTAATGACCAATTCAAAAGGAGATCTTTAGTGAACATTCCTATTTAACAATCATAATGACAACTGTATTAACCCATAACCATCCACAGAATCTGCTTTGTAGAAACAGAATTGTAGAATGTCCTGGGGTTGGAAAGGACCACAATGATCATTTAGTTTCAAGACCCCTGCTATGTGCAGGATCACCATCCACTAGACCAGGCTGCCCAGAGCCACATCCAGCCTGACCTTAAATGCCTCCAGGGATGGGGGATCCACAATCTCCACAGGCAATCTGTTCCAGTGTGTCATCAGCCTTTCCGTGAAAAACCTCCTCCGAGTATCTAACCTAATCCTCCCCTGTCTTAATTTAAAACCATTCCCCCTTGTCCTATAACTATCCACCCTCATAAACAGACATTCCCCCTCCTGTTTATATGCTCCCTTTGAGTATTGGAAGGCCACAGTGAGGACTGCCTGGAGCTTTCTCTTTTCCAAGCTAAACAAGCCCAGTTCCCTCAATCTTTCCTCATAGGAGTGATCAGCCTTCTGATCATCTTAGTGGCCCTCCTCTGGACCTGCTCCAAGAACTCCACATCCTTCCTGTGCTGGGGGCCCCAGGCCTGGGCACAGTTGATTCAAAATCTGCTTCATTCAGAACCTGAGTTTAAGGGGTGAGTGCTACTTCAGATGACTCTGATTTCAATAGATGGAGTGTAGAACCTCTGAAAGAAACAATTCCCTGCAACAACATCTGGGTGCAGAAATGAGGCTAGCTTGTGAATGAATCTCATATCTGTGGAGCTGTTGATGAGTAGACTGGTGCACTAAATAATGAAGTACTGCCCATGAAAGATTTTTGACTAGAAATTAACAGGAACTTGGCATGTGTCAGATGCCCAGATGAGTGCCTTGTAAAAACATGCATGATTGTTCATTACTGTGTGAGAGATTAGACTCTAAGTCACTAAGCTACTTAGTATTTGATAAGCAATATACTGCTTTTAACATCTTTTTGGTCTTGAAACTTTGATATCTGATGCTAGAGAAATCAAAATGTTTGACTGTGATTTTGGATCCATCCCGGAAGCACAGTCAGGCATTATGTATTATGTAAATCTGAGTACTACATGATGCAAGGTTTCTCTCAATGAAGTAGGCATTTCTGATTTTTTTATGCAACAAGCATACAGTGGAAATGGAATTTATTTATCCCTGTTCTTTATCATAGAACAATATGAAGTAATAAATGAAAGAAGTTGCTGGAAATTTTAAAAAAAAGTAAAAGAGGTGCTTCTGAGTACAATACATATAATCTGTGGAACTCTTCACTGTATGTTGTAAATGTTGTGAAATGTGCCAAAAATGAATGCAAACAATTCTTATTTAAGAAGTCTTAATTGTTTGCTAGAGTTAGGATAAATATGGGAAACAGTATTATGTGCTTGCCTGGTTCTTATCTTTTCCCCTAGCATATATGATAGGGCATTTCAGTGACAGAATATGAGACTAGCTAGACCTTTGTTTTGAATTATTATGGCTGTTCTTATTCTCTTATGATTTTAAGCTGCATGTTGTTCCAGAAAATCCCAAGCTGCAATAGTAGCTCCAGCTTTAGTCTAAGTGATTACACAGGTGGTACTTCAGTAGACAATAGTATGGGAACAATAGTGTGGGAGTGTCAAATTTGTGCTGGGAACAACTGCACTGGGATCATCAAACCCAGAAGTTTACAATACAATATTAGGATTCAGTTGCCTGCTATGCATTTAATCTCTGTTTTGGATTATAAATTAAACTGGAATTTAAATAAAAGTTGTGGCCAGAGGCCTTTAACCACGCTGATAGATGTCACAAGGCTTCTTTTGAGCCACAAGGCACAAAGTAGAAGGGTTGCACTATTTTTGATTGAACACAGAATTATTTTTCAAACTCCCTTTCTAAAACCACTTAAGTTTCATTTGTGGCTTGGCTCTTCCATAAACTCTTTGTTCATAAACTTCTAGTTGCTTCTGTTGAAAACAGAGACACTTTCAAGTGAAATGTTTTAAAGAGGTTTAAAAAATGTTCTGGTATGAATTTTAAAAGTCATAGATTTTCCCTTGATTTATAGCACTGTATCATACATGTAAAAGTGGAAAATAATTATTTTAATTGTAGGGCTTTTTTTGTTTCTTCGCTTGTTCTGAGCATGGTCCTGTCTTCATACTGTGTGTATGGAGTGCTGGTCTGGTATGGAACTGAATGTCAGTTTTCAACAAAAAAAAATGAATTATTTAGAAAAAATACAAATTAAGATTTAGAAAAAGATAGATGAAGCAAAACTCTTGTTAAGTATGGTGATAAGAAATGGAGCTTTGGATGGTAATAGAAATAAGTGCAGTAATTGTCGTTAGATACAGAATAGGGACAGAGTCATCAAATTAATCAAGCAGTGATTTAGATATCCAGATTTAGTAGTATTTTTGATTGTTAGCAATTAATGCCATGAGTTTAAATTGATAAGCTATTTTTTAAAAAACATATAGCAAATGGCCATATTAATTGAAACAAGTCATGCTATATTAATGCAGGTTCTTTTAATGATGAAAGATACTACAGTTATAAACACTTCTTTCTTTTCCCATGTTTAAATATATTTTTTATTCTTTGAATAGTAAAATACTTAGGACTGACAAAATAGTCACAGTCTACAACCTACATAGGAAAAGCCTTTGATTACAGTAAAATTACACAAAAAATGTGTCATTAAAAGGCATTGGACAGACATAAAACCTAACCTTTTGAGCTGAAGAATACTTAATATTCTCTTCATGATCATGCAAGGGGAAATTCTTTGCTATGGAATAGCTATTTTCCTGTTAAGCAGGCTATTTCATCAATGATTTATTCCTGAGATGTAATAGGTCGTTTAAAATGGTGGTTTAAAAGTTAGGCCTTTTTTGTTTAATTTTCTCACAGGCAGTTGGTAATTATCATGGTCCTGCAGTTTCTCTGGAATGCTGTGGAGGGTCAAATGCCAATGGAACCCTGCTTTATAGGGTAATTAAGACAGTAGACATGGTTATTAAATACATCGTGCTAAACTAAACTGGAATGCTGTGAAATAAAATCCAAAATCATAAATAAAATGTGGGTATTCTAGCAAAGGAGAAAAAAAAAAAAAAAGAAGAAGAAAAGAAAAAGAGAGGCTCTCTACAATCATATTTGCAGTAAACAGCTCTGGCTGTATTGTGTCTGAAATTCTGCCATTTAAGTTTCAGCAGATCTGCTAGATGTTTCAGGAATATTTTAAAGCTAAATATAAGAGCAAATGTACTCTGTGTGTGTTTTGTGTGCCCAGAAATCATGTACAGTAATCAAAATTCAACCTCATAGTGCTCAGTGTATCTAAAGAATGTGAAAATATTCCACATTGAATAGAACCTTCTGTATTCATAATTACCATGCAGCATGTGCTGGAAAATATGTACTAAAATAGGATGATGGATGTAGGTTTAATGTGAATAACAAATGAAATTTGGAGAATCCTCTAGAAAATGCCATGGGATGACAGACTTTTTTTAAGATCTTACCACGTGTAGCGTAGCATGCCCATCTGAAAATTTTATGTTTGCAGTATACTTTGGGACACATATAGGGTGTCATATGCACAAATATATATTGTGTATCTTATGTACAGGAGAGATGGGCAAAACTAAAGTTTTGTTCAACATAGATAATGCTACACAGTATGAAAGTGGAATACTGCAAACTGAAAGATATTGTACCTCCCTCAGAATATGCAGCAAACTCATCCTTATATTTTTTCTTTGTACCAAAAAGACAGGGTAATATAGTCTCTTCCTGGAAACATTGTGATGAGTACACAAAAACAGTGAGAAATTCACTTTGGCAAATGAGTCCAATATTAAACAAAGTCCCTAAAATACACAATGTGATATGTACAAGTGATTCAAATATTTGTTTAAAGTCTGGAAAATTAAATATGCAGGTTTACTGGCAAATTCATTGCATCACCAAAAAAGAAAAAAACTATGCCTCCCCCTTCCAAAAGAAAAAGAAAAAATAATAATTCCGATTCTAACTGTAAAACTGGAGGCCAGAATTCGTAGTTGACAGGCAGTGAGCCAGCTGACTTTAGATCACTAGCCTTTCCATCAGATCAGTCTTCCTACTTCCACATGGAACACATTTTAAGTTAACAATGTGTAGTTTGGCAAAGGAATTGTTTTTCTTTGGCATAGAGTATTTGTCTCATTTCTTTTAAAAAAAGTGTTTTCTGCCTGCTTATATATACAGTGTGTGTCGACATTCGTTTGAACTTTAAAAACAGTTGTTACATCAAAAAAGCTTTACTTAGACAATTACCTTCTAAATTATTTTTTTTCCCCTGTATATGCAGATAGATATGATGGAAATTTATCGTTACTTCATCTGTATACTAGCTGGTGTAATTCATCCAGTTTATAATGTTTACTTAAATACTTACATAAATGCCTATAAAAATGTTGATTAAGCTACTTGACCACAGACACTCAGAAAACAGGCCTCCTCCCCTAAGACAGTAATTTAAGTAAGTCTCGGTTGATACCAGAGTATTTACAGTGTGGGTATAGACTCTAAGACAAACTCAGATTAAATCTGGTCATTTTGCTCTTACTCCAAAACCTGGCCATTTCAACCAGATGTATTTATAGCCCCAAAATGCGGTAAAATGGAATGCTACTCATTCAGACATTTGCAGTTGATTTATTCATTCCTGGTTGCTTCCATTGAAAACTCCAAAAAGCAGAAATGCAAATTTTCAGACATTGGTTCCACACGAAATGGGACAGAACGCTGCCCCAGCTACTGTTGTGAGACCAGATAGAGCTACTGCTGCCTACACATAAAGAGAGCCATTAAGGAGAAGTTGTTTATTTCTGCTTCTGCAGAAATCATAAACACCAGCCATGAGCCTGACAGCACAAGCTGTGCTGCAGTAAATTCTAGTACTTTGCTGGCCATTCTAAGCTGCCCAGTAAAAGTTACTGTAGCTAAATCCCATATACATTTCACAAAATAATCCTGCTCAGAAGATGGTATCATATTCATGCACAGCAGGGTGTGCAAATGCCTATAAATCAAAACGTAGAATCTGAAATATCTATAAAAAAAATCTGTGCAAATTTAACCATGACCCTTTGCCAGACAATAGGCCTTCATATGCTTTGCAGCTTAGCAGACACCAAGGAATTTTGTTTGGAAGTGATAGCTACTGTCTATGTAATATTTAGGACCTATTCATGGAGCATCTGGCAGAAAATAAAAGGGTTTCCTCCTCTAACATATGCTAAAGAAGGATGTGGTCCTGTGCCTGCTCCTCCTCTTCTGACTTTTTGCAAATAGCACAACATAAGAGACAGTTGTTTCTGGCTGCCCTGCTGCCTGTCATGGCTGTCAAGTGAAATCCCATGAATTATTGCTCTTCCAGATGTAAGAGATTTCCAGGCTGCCTTAAACTGCCTGTGGTTTGTGATACTGGAGAGGAGTGAAACGAGATTAAACTTCATCTCATCAGTGCAATCTGAAAAGATCACACAGAGGACTAATAATCACAGCTTTTTCATTCCGGAGCTGGATCCAAGAGCTGTGTGTTTTTGTTTCAGGGCTATGTCACATTAAGCTTGTTGGAAGACATTGATTAAGGTCAAACAATGTTTGAAGATCAAAAATAAAATTTTTAACTCTGTGTTGCAGCATGCATTTTGCATTTCTCAAAAAGTGTCATGCATTATTTTACCCAGTTGAAAGTGAAAAGGCTGTGAACTGAGTTCTGTAATTCTGAGATGTTGGTACTTCTGAGCACAAACTTATGAAAGAGAACGAAAAAAAAAGAAAATGCTCATCTAAAATTATGAACATAATGCCACCAGGCTTCCCTTATAATTCAGAGGGAGTAGTCACTTCTTCCTCTCTTCCCCCAGAACAGTACTTTAGTTTGTCCATCAATGTCTGCCTTTTTGATTTTCAAAACTTTTTTTCTCTATATCTCTTTTTTTTTTTTTTAATTATTTGTTTTTATGCACAGCTTATGCAAACCACAATGGTTTCTGGGTGTATTAGGTTACTTTGAATTTTTTGTGTTAGTAAAAAATATATACTCCTACTGTGTTCAGTTAAATATTTTTCAAAGTACTCAACCACAACCCTCCATAAGTTAAAAAAAATAACAGAAAATTCAAATTAGTAGGTAGAAATTTAAATAAAGGATTCTGTGATTGTTTCCAGAATTGTTCTGCAACTGTATTATTTCCACTCCAAGCATCAACTGGTTAATTTCCAAGATAAGTAAGTTTTACTATGTTCTTTGAGGTATGTATGTATGTATGTATGTATCCGTAAGAGTGTATGTATGTATATGGAGAGTGACTTAGAAGTGTAATGCACACAGTACCTGCAAGCTATGCTTCAAATAATAGCTGTAACACAAAATAACATAATGCTTTAAAACCTAAGTATAGTCAAATGATTACTGTCAGAACTCATTTTTTTATGAAATCAAGACAAGAGGAGAGGCCCCTGACATTTCACTTCAGCCCTATTAGCGAAATATTAATTATAGATAAGGAAAATATGTTGCCCAGAAAACACCTGGAAATAATTGGCAAATGTATGCGAGTTAGATCAGAACGTAATTGCCCTGATTCGACCTATGCAGCTTTTTTTCAAAAACTGACGTCGCTTGTTTAAGTAATAGTGTTGGCTACCAGATGTAAAACCTCCCAGGCTAGCTTCCTTTTCCATCTGAGCTCAGGCATATCACAAAGGCTCTCTAATGTGAGGGGATACCAGTGAAACAGTGATGAAAACCATAGGTACGAATATCTGCAAGTGGCTCACATGAAAGCATTTATTGCTTTTCATGCATGTGCATTAAACCATAGTGAAAAGCAACCCTTGATTGAAAATGCATTAATTATTTGACACTGGCTTTCCTCAGTCTTTTTTTTTTTTTTTTTTTTTTTTTTTTTTGGGATGCAAGTGAAAGATTACAGCTGAAAAAATGATCATCATACTTGAGGTAGGCTCACAGAATCTTTTCTTATGTTCTGTGTGAAGTTGTCTTGAACTGAAACCTCTGCTCCTTAAGGATTAAGGGATTGAAAAGCAAAGACTGAAGCTGCTGTAATTTAAACCCAGCCATTCTCTACCATAAAGGTGCAAAATGGACTAAGCCAATCTGCTTCTTTGCTAGTTCAGCTAAGAAATAATTTTTCCTTTTGAAAGTTTTGTACTATTAACATTCCAAAGATGTCATTATCTTTACAGGAAAATTATTCTCTTGAATTTTTAACATGAGATCAGAGCTGCGAGACAAGCAAAAGGTGGACATGGTTTCAAATTGCAGTTTATGGCATTTCTGAAAAATTCCATCTGTGTGATGTATAGATAAATCATAAAGATAAATTTAATCAATGAGTGCCACTGAGGTGGGTTTTCTTGTTTATAAAAATATCTTGTCTCCAGAAATACTTGCAGAGCACTTTCTTAATGCTATTTTAAAAATGGTTTCATATTACTGAAGAGTCATAAAAAGTATCAAATGAAACAAACTTAGTTCCAAGGACTGCAAGAATAGAGGGAGCATTATGTTATATTGCAGATAATTAATACATTCACCAGACAGAAGAAATCCAGTTAATTACTGGGTGTACGTTAACTGATTGCAGGTTCTGAGTTTCAGTAACAAAATGAACTGAATTCACATTTCAGGCTGTTGGTTTCTTTTTAAAGTTTGTCACAAAGACACAGTATATAATTCTAATCAAAATAAATCAAAACTTCTTTTAAAACACATATATTCCCAGTGGAAGAGCACTGTATCCAGCAGAAAACAAAAACCCATCATTACAGTTCGGGCATCACCGTGCCATGCTGGGGTCCTCTCTTTGATTACTGGCTCTTGGGCTCCCCTCAGAGACGAGCACTCCCTGCAGAGGTTGCGGAGCAATGCTTGGCTGGTGAGAAAAGAGTAGCTCCATGGGCTTGGAGAGCGCAGCAACTCCAAGTGTTTTTTGGAAGTGGAACTAGTGGGCGTGGAGGCAGGTTGTCCTCCTCTTCCACCAGCACGTTCATTTCTGTGAAGCGGAGCCTTACTCAGAGGGAAATAAGGGAGTTGTAGTGTTATGGAAATCCAGAGATTATTTTTTTCCTGGGGGAAAATATATAAACATATTCCTTTACAATATACGTAGAAATTTACTACCTATCAGAGTTAGTGCAGACCTTGGAATTACTCACATCTACTTTGGGCTACACTGCATAGTTTCCATTTAGCTGAGGAAATGTCAGTGTAAGTGGTTATATGTTTCTATTTGTAAATCATCTTCTATTGCTTATTTAAAACTATGACCCACTGTTTATCCATACATTTGATGTGGAGCTGGCAACCAGCAATAATACGAGCTATCCAGCACTTCCCATTTATAACTTCAAAGCCTAACCTGGAGGACCACCCTCTCTGGAGACAGAAGCAATTCATTTTCCATATTCAATGTGCTTCTCCTGAGAGGAAAAAACTGCCAGTCATGCCAAATTGTGTTGAATAATACAAGGTAAAGCTAGTTTTATCATATGGGCAGCTGACACAAAACTCTTTCACTTATCTTATGCTGGATGGAAACCGAGTTCAGAGATGAAAGGTCAGTTCTTTATCCACTAAGCCCTCTAGATATTCCAAAATCCCCAGTACATTACAAATTTGAACAGTTTAAGCTCTCTTAAATAAAAGAATCTCTTCTTGAGGTAAAGTATACAGTGTATATAGATACAGAGCTGGAGAAACATGTGAAAGGTCACAGATGTGACCTTTTAACGTCAATAGTTTTATTTATTGACAAGAAGTCCAGTTTAAAGGGCTTAATGAAAAAGCAAGACAAGAATCAAGGAATCTGTTAAACTGCGTAAATTTGACTGACTACATAAATTGTACTGCATGCCTCAAAAATTGCAATTGCTATGAATATTTTCTGGGGCTTATGTTTAGCAGAGGAATCAGCTTCAGAAATCAACAGCCGACAAGTTACCCTGGCAGTAGAAAACCTAGTTCTTCAATTTTCCTAACATGGCTTAGGGCAATTAAAATGATATTTTTATTTTCCTTTTCTCCCATGTTACTTAATTTTATGTTCTATCACATAAGAAAAATAAAGTTTAAATCTAAACATTTGGATGGCAAAACTGCCTTACAGGTGACTACCCTGTCTATGATAGGGGGGAGCTGGAACAGTTTGATCTTCAAGACCCTTTACAACCCAACCCATCCTGTGGTTCTATGATTCTATGATTAACATTCTTTGTATGTGGGGCTCAGTCCCACTTAAGTCAGTGGAGAAAACCCTGTTGGCAGGATGATAGCCACAAAACTTCTCTGATCTACTGTTTTGTTGTTTTATTTGTGTGTGCTGCCAATAGCCTACATTAGGGATGTTCCATTAGTATCGCGCATTGTTGTACTTTCGTACTTTCATATTGCCTTTATGATAAATGTTTTCAATACTGATGGGTACATATATGGATGATACTTCTAATATATGAATATTTATGTATGTATATATAAAAGATACGTATGAACTGGTTTTCAAGTAGTCCTGAGCAACTGCACTTTCCATTGAAACTGCTGGGTGCTCTAACTGCTTGGAAATTCTGAAAATAAAGCCATTTAGCTCTTAAAAATGGTTTTACCTCTCATCAAGTGCAATCCAAGAGTTCTGAAGATTAAAAGTGGTATTAGAAAATTTGTTTCCTGCAAGAACAGTACTTTGGCCTTTTACAGTGCTATTTATAGACTACAGCATTTTGTTTAGGTGAATCAATTATCTGTATCCTCAAGTGCAGATTTTATTTTCATGGACTTTTGGATATTGCCATTTCAGTAATAATGTGTGGCATTATTCTAGTTCAATTTTACAGCTTCTTCTCTGAAAAGACAACTGCCTTTTGTAATGTAATTTAGAGACTTTGTTTCGAATGGGCACCAAGACATACAAATTGAGAACACAGGGAAAAGAAACAAAGCTGGATTAAAGATTGCCTTGAACTGCTGGAGCTCTGGCCCAAGGACTCTGCATTCTTGTTTAAAATGCCTTGACAATAATACTGATCATTTCATCTCTAGTGCCTTTTATGATTTTTTTCCTGCAAAATGAGAAAAGGATAAATTGGGACCAGCTATAATGACAGAAGCTGGAAAGTGCAGTGCAACAAAGTGGTACTGCTAGTTCTAGTGGTAATCTTTTCATCTTATTCCCTTTTACTTTCATATTAGTGTGCTAAAACACCTTTGCAAATTGATATGGCTGATTGATCATGTAAATAGTAAACAATACAACACCGCTAACATGACTTTGCTTATGAAACATCATAAACTAATTAATTTGGTTGGATCTCTTGTCAACATTTCAGACTGCCTTTGGTATGACATGATCACTTTCTCTGATCTTTTATGCCACCAACTATGCTTTAGTTACTTGGTTTTACCTTAAGGTAAATGTCCAAGTTTTACAGTACCAGCTTACTTACTGGTTTCAATCAGAAGCGTGAAACTTATTCGTGACACAACCTACAACAGCTTCACATTTGCAGGTTTTTTCCTCTGTCTGTAACATCAGTGATCAACCTCATTGTGTAGTGAAGCATATGAACACTGGATCATCAGTTCATTCATACTTGTGACAAAGCATTAACTAGACTCTCTTTTGAAGGAAATATTTTAAATTGCTCAATCCACGTATACAGGAGTAATTTCTTCATTGTTTAAATTATCTCATTGGAAAGAAATTTCACTCACAAAGAATATGTGCACATGCAACCGACTAGATTAAGAGCAAATTCTCTGGTGTCATTCTAGCTTATTTTTAAGAAAAGCTGGAATGCCCCTCAGTTAATCTGCATTATATTGTGCAGAGCAGTCTTTATGTAGTCTCATCACTGTGGTGAAATGACTGTTTATCAAAGGTCAGTTACAGTACTCAGAGCCCCACAATGGACTGAAATGTAGGAGAAGATGAGTAATTTGGAACCTTAATAAAGAAATTTTGCTTTATTTGTGCCTAACCTTGAAAAACACTCACAGATTTCAACTATTATACAGGATGCAGCAGTACAACTTCTCAAGGGCCTTTTGTCTGTACACCTCACTGCCTGCCAGAAGCTCATTGTTAGCACTTAGTAACCACAGTAATACGGGGAGGGTGTTTCTTGTATTTATTGACATGTGCCTTTTGTTTTCCTTTCTTTTTTTTTTTTCCCCTGCCCAGATTTTGATGAGTATTATAGTCTTTCTAGCTCTCTTGCTTTCATTTTTATTACAGTATTTGGAGGCTTTTTCTTATCCTGAGAGAGAGATGCCAGAAAAGGTACTTTATTTTTTCTTCCTGAGCTTCTGGACAGATAATTAGAACCTACTGTATGCAGTCTGAGTGTCTGAAGTACATGTTAAAAGAACAAATGGCTACAGTCCAGTTCCACATATGGCAAATGTGTTATCCTGATATTGCTGTATCCTGTCAGATTAACAGATATATTGTTTTCTACATTTGCAAATGGAACCTGGTTAAATGAGAAGTTTTCTGGGTTTGACAGGAGTTCTGTGCATTTTCTTTCTTTGTTTCCTTACTTGTTTTTCTTTAAAATGTTGGATGCACTGTACTGTCATTAGAGCATTGAGAGGAGTTACATAAGATCATTACCAAGGGAGTTTTAAATTCAGGAACCAGGTTTTTACAGTGATGAGCAGCCACAGTATTGTCTAAATTTTCTGCATCTCTGAAAAACTGGCCTTAAGTTCCTTAGAAAATTTCTGAAAAAAAAAAAATGTTATGATTGCAGGGTGTTCAGTTTTTTAACCTTGAAAGTGAGATAAATAAGGGTGTGGGAGAAAAAAAAGATTCAAAATCTTAGCTAAAAAAATAAGAATAAGAAAATATAATATATTGATGTGTAATTGTAACTAATGACACTTGGATACCCAAAATTTTTCATGATATTGGAAGTCTTCTCTATTTGGCATGTTCTCAAAAACAGAGAGGTGTTGTAACGTGAATTCTGCTGCTTGCTAAAGCCCACCATTTGCTCATGATTTTTCTTCGGACTAGATATATCAGAAGCTCAGAAAGCTTCTGATATATATATATATATATATAGTACTTTTACTTAAGTACTCTGTGCCGTGATATTCTGCATCATAATATAGAAATGAGCTGGAAAGAAGATGTGTACACTGCCAAGGAAGTTGTGAGAACATGCTGTACTAGTACCTTAGCTGTCACTCCAGACAGTCAAATGAAGTAAGTCAATGGATCTATGGTACAGAGGTCAGAGTGGCAGTATTTCTGAAGAATTCAGAGAAGCTGTCTGGAAACTGCTACTGTGTGAGATGGAGGAAGAAAGAGAAAGATGAGCAATGAATTCCCTAAAGCTATTCCCCTGAATGTGTTCCATAATAAATTTTAAATGTGTGTCATAGTCACATATTGGGGGTCAGATTTACTAATAATTTGCATTAACATTTGTAATATCTATCTTTTATGAGTCCAATCTCTTTTAGAGTTTTGAAAGTTTATATTCTTCCACAATAAATTCAGAATTTCTACAGCTAGGTTATTCTCTGATATTACATGCTTGATCTGCAGCTTTTATATATGAAATGAAGAGGCTGCTCTGCCTCTCTTACTCTTTTCTTCGGCTGACTGCTTAGCAGACAGAAACCACTGTAATCTGCCACAGCATCAACAACTGAATAGGAGAGCGGATGCTTTCCCTGCAGAACCTAGACAATAACTCTGGACAGGAGGAAAAAGGACTAACACAGGGATCAGATGAGAGAGTGCCTTTCCTCCAATGACCCAGCTGGCTTGCCCATGACAAAGCTTTTACAGGATATAACATAGATGAAATAAGAAGAATGAAAGCATTAAACAATGTGTCTGAAAAAGGGAAAAAGAGGAACTTAAAGGAAGGCAGAGTCTATCTCAGGAGAGACAAAGGGCAATATTGCCTGTGTGATTGTTCCAGCCTTCACAAAGGGGATTGTTTGCCTAGCTGGGAGCTGCCGGAAAGGATTAACAGTTTTTCAGGGCAGACAACACCCCTGCAATCCCACCTCGGGGTATCTCAGGTGTGAAGTGGGAGCTTGGGGGAGAGGGCAATGGTGCAGGCTCAATTGGCCAGTAGTGCCCTTGGCTGACATCAGAGTTTATTTGTGAGCTTATTAAGCCTGGCCGGTCCTTTGGGGGCACTCTTGGCAAAGGTCACAAAAGACAAGATTTTGCATAATGAATACATTAAAATCTTTTTGTTAGTGCACGGGGAGCAAGAGGATGATGGCAATGAAGCTTTGGAATACAGGAAAGGAGGTAAAAGAAAATTAGTCCCTAAGGTAACAAATATGATCACCATGCGGTCTTGGGTTTCTATTTCAGCCAGTGAACCCTGAGCAAAAAAAAAAAGACTTGGAAGCATGCTGCCTTTTATTTAGAAACATAGCTACAGCACTGAAGGAGTATGCCACAAAGGGCAAAAAAAAAGCCACTCTTTTCTATGATGAGTCATTTATGGAAAGAGCCCTGCTAGTGTATAAGAAATGTTGGAGAATACTGTACACATTTTGAAGATCTCAAAGGAAAAAAATGTGCCATGTCAGCATCTGGGCTATGAATTTTACTTAGTTATCATAAATCCACATTCAAAATAAAGTTAACATGATCAGATTTTTTACCATGAATCTCCTATGGGATTAATGTCATAGTAGAGAAGATGGGACCTAGATGTGCCTTTTCTGGCTCTTTAATATAGACCCAAATTGGATGGTAAGGATAAGCTAGTGTAGGTATACATGTGAAGATGGCAATGCCTCATAACTCAATGACCTGGTGATTCAAAAGACTCGGGGCTGATAAAAGATAGAAACACCAGCTATCAGGGTCAGTTCAAGGGTGCTATAAAGGGAACCAAATCCCAATGAAAACAGATAAAATACTACTCTAGTTGCTAAGCTACCTTAATCTGATGAAAGCAAAGTTGTGTGAATTTTTAAAGGATTTATCATTCTTTGCACTAGTTCTAAAAGACAAATATGCATTCTTAAGTAACTGGAATAAAGTTAGAAGAGGGTCTGACTGGGGCATACAGTATCTGGTCTGTACAAGCACATCAGTGCAATCTTTAAGCAAGTTTAGGCTGCGGAAATAACTACACTGTTTCTCTAGGATGTCTTTCAATCAATCTATCAAGATCTTTAAGGTTTTGGTAAGGACACTCTTTTGGCATAGCCCAATATGAAAGGTACTGTACTATTTAGTTGTCAGTATAATCTTTAGAAGAATAAATTCTAATTTATATTTATTTTCAGTTCTGTGGGGGAATAATTTCCAATCAAAATATGTATGTCTTTATATCACACTCATATTTTGAAGTATATGAGCAATCTCTAAGGACCACAGTAGTTAGACCATAAATGATATTTAGTTAATTTTCAAAAATGATTGGTAATAGCCTGTTTTGGTAGTTTTGTTGGTTTTCTATAGACAGTGAAGGGGGTCTAATGTTCTTATTCTGTATTTCACGTCACTTTCTCTTTGTTTGTGTCTCTGCTTTTCACTGCCTTTATCTTAGGAGATGGTGCAGCTGGTAACCAGTTTTGACATTCTGAGAGAAAATTTTTCAACACAAATTGGAATACTTAGTATTTCTTACCCCAGTGATTCCTTGTACTTGTTGCAAGATATAAGATGGTCCTCACAAGCTGGCAAAGCCAACCTTAAATGCTCAGCCTTTTAGGTTTTATGTAGTATTTTGAAATCTTTGTATATTTACATGCCTCGAGAACTACTGTGCTGTTTTAATCAATTTATTTCTTTGTAATGACTAGCAACTGAAAGAATTAAGGTCTGAAGCTTCTGTTTTGCAGAAATTTCTAAGTCTCATAGTATGCCTAAATTAGTCAGCTAATTACATTTGAAAACACTTCTCTGAACCTAAAATCCTAAAATGAATTATTATTCTTCATGTCTAGTATCCATACATGTGTTATTTGAAATTGATGGAAAAGATGGCTAGTCCCCCTTTACTGTTACATCATAAATAGATGTCTACAATGAAAAATAAAAGTTGGAGACACTGTTGTTTTAGTTTTTCTATTCATCCAAATTCTTTCTAAATTTGTTTTGTAATGAAGAAATATATGTGGTATCTTTATAGATATAAACAACACCATATTTATAGGAGCTAGACTCAATGATCCTTATCAGTCCCTTCCAATTTGGGATATTCTATGATTGTATGATATTTCTGTTTGAATAATCGTTGTTTAAGTACTTGGTATACTTTAAGATTGTTTTCAGTTGAGGGGAATGCACTATTCTTGAGGGAACAACTAGGGCAACTCCTTATATTTCATTATGTCACAGTGATTGCTTAGAATTTCTGCCACTCTAACCAGAATACTTTTAAAGTCCTTTTTCAGATAACTGATTTTGATAGACTGCAGTGTAAATGAATATGGAATTTTTTTAAGTGAATGATCTCAAAAAAGAGTTGGTCTATGGTAAATCATCACCAAATAGAAGTGATCTTAGGAGGCTCCTCAGGGATCAGCATTAGACTCAGTGTTATTCAAAATTTTCACCATGACTTAAACACAAATCTAAATAATTCTTAGAAAATTTCTGGGTGCTAGAATGACTGAAGAATCAGTAAAAGATATTGAGAACAGTTAAGAACCACCCATACATTGTGCTCTGAATTGCTGGTAAGACAAACAAACAAAAATGTGTTGCAACTTGATCAAATGTAAAAACTGTGCATGCAAAAACAAGGTGCAGATCAACACTGCATTGACTGGGGTAGCTCCACATATCGTAGTAGAGGGGTAAACAGACACAGTTCTGAAAAACAGCATCTGAAATGCTATAAATGGGGAAGTGAGGAGCAGAATTTGGAATTTTTGTATTTTTATTTGAGTATTATGAACATAAAAGAAAATACTTGTACTTCTTCGTATTTCTCACCTATAGTGAGAAATCTTTAAGAGTTTATTTTGTTTAGTGTATTGAAAAGTCTTCACTGAAAGATGACTGTGAAAGTGTAAGTACTCTCACAGTGGAAAAACAGTACCAGAATGCTCTTTAATCAGGTAAAGAAAGAGAAAATAAGATCTAATGACAGGAAGCTGAACTAAGCCATGTGAGTGGCTAACAACTGGAATAAGTTATAAAAGGATATGATCAGTTCTCTGTCTTTTAATGTTCACAGATCAAAATAGATTCGTTTTCTGAAAGATACACTGTACCCAAACAGAAGATACTGAACTCAGTACAAAACAACTGGGCAAAATGTGAAGACCCTTAATGGAAATTCAACAGCACAATATAATTACCTCTCTCTTGGTGTTAGCCTCTATGAAAAATGTTATCCAAATAATTCCACTGGAAATCTCTCAAGTGCCATTTATTATATCTAAGATCGAACCTTGTGCTCTTGTCTGAAGTGACATGCATTTTCATAGAAGTTTTTTAAAGTTTTGGAAAAGTCATTGGAAGGTATATTTTGTAGAAGATGTGTTAGAATGAATGTGGAATCGTGATGAAAAATTATAATGATATTCTTAGTTGTAGCAGTCTTTTAATAAGCAAACATTTAAGGTATCATTCCTCAGTCCTCAATCCTGAGCAAGTAAGTAGTTCAGAGCAGGGCTAGTTTTGTTTAAATAAAAACTCTGAGTAGCTTTGTATGTTTTAGCCTTTTTTCTTTTTTTCTTTTTTTTTCTTTTTTTTTTTTCTGGTCAGTAAGTGGGTCATCTCCCTCTAGCAGGACTGTGACAGGCTCAATAGTGTGGTTTAAGGGTATCATCTTTTCAGATGACAGAGTAAACATACTCATTTGCTATTCCAGAATGAATGAAAAAAGAATTGTGGATCATCCTCCATAGATAATCAGAACTCTCTTTCTGTCTGAGATTGGAAAAACATTAACTCCAAATCACAGAAATATAAAATGTCATGATGCATGTGAAGAGAGAATCATCTAAATTTCAATTTGAACAAATATTGCAGTTATACTTCACATACAGTAGAAAGGCTTTCAGTTGATGGGTTAGGAACATGCACTGCTTTACAACAGGGGCAACTACTGATGTATTGTGGAGCTGCTGGATTGAAGGATTAGGCAAAAGAGTAAGGCTATTCTGCAGATACAAATAAGCTTTAAGCCCTCAGTAAATTAGGGAAGCAGGAAAGGTAATAGCATCAGTATATGGTATGTGTTTTCTCTAAGAAGAGATAGCAGAAGAGAACAGAAATAATCAACTATGGACTTGGGATTGTTGAAAAATATTATGAACAACAAGAAATATATTTCTTCCTTGCAATGGATTGAATACAGTGCATAGTATTGATGCAGAAGTTGATCAAATTTAATAATATTCATTCAGAAATTCAGAGATAGAGCCAACTTTCAATGAATTAAATAGCACAAAGTTGTCCTTATTCCACACAAGATTTCACATAGTTCTGTTAGTTATTCAATTTACAATGATTTTGCCTATAGTATGTTAATATTTAATTGATCCCTTCTAATATTTTATAAAATTACATCCAGAAAAGATAGAAAAGCAGACCTAAAGAAAAATCTATGGCATAAACTGAAATTTAAGTGACATTATCAAGGATTATGGAATTTCTGTTGCAAAATACTCTGTTCAGTGTATTCAGTATACTAAATCACAGGGGCTGATTCATTTCATATCCCAAGCCAATTGCATCAAGGTGGAATCTAACCATTGTCACTTGTTCTTCAAGCTCCAATACAGATCTAGATCTCTTGTCTCCTGGTTTTCTTTGTTCAAGAGGTATCACAGAATCACAAGATCACAGGAGTACAAAAAGTTTATGGCTACAAGTGACCTCTGCTAGTCATCTTATCCAAAAATACTGCTCAAGCAGGTACACATATAGCAGGTTGTCCAGGACCACACCCAGATTTTTTTTGGATATCTGAAAGGATGGAGACCAGAGCAACATATTCCAGTGCCCTATCACCCATAAAGTAAAGAAGTGCTTACTGATGTTCAGACGAAACTTCTTGTGTTCCATTTTGTGCCCATTGCCTTTTGTCTTGGCACAGAGCACCACTGAAAACAACATCGCTTCATCCCCTTTTTATCCTCTCCTCAGTTTTTTATAAACTTTATAAACTTTAATAAGATCCCCCCCACCCCACCCCCTGAACTGCTGAGTGTTCCCTGCACACTAACAGAAAATTCCTAATCTTTGTATTACTTAATGATATATGCAGAGATTCATCCAACTAAGATTATATTGGCCAACATAATGGAAACACAAGGCCACTTCTTCACGGATTTAATTCTTTAAAAAAAATGAAGAATCTGTCTTTGAAAACATAAAAGACTTTGTAGGCCACTCTTTCGCATTTAGTTCCTCTCCTAGCAATTCTGACATCACAAGTACACATGGAAGCCAAGCTCCTTTAGTATAGTATTCTCATACAAGTTTTTCAAATCTATGACAAATCTTTCTTCAGCAGACATGGAGTTTATAAGTATCTGGGTTCCCAGGTTTAAAAAAATAATTCTGCACAACTGGTTTTGGTCTGGTGGAAGGGGATTGGACAGTAAACTAGACTTAACTTCTCCCTCCTTCAGGCCTGGAATTTCTCCTTCTGTGTCTTGCTCCAATTTATAGGAGAGAGTTGAGGTTCTTTTAATATCTGTGTACCAGACGTGAGATTAAGAAACAATGGTTCAAATGTTGGTCCAACCAGTTTATTATAAATCCTAATCAGGGAGATGGGGAAGGGAAAAAGGGTGATAGAAAAGATAGGAAAGAAGCAAGAATTGCATAAAGAGGGGTTAGTCACCACCAGGATCCAGCAGCGGTTCCGTTGCACACTGTTTCGAAGGTCCAAGGCAAAAGCAGCGGAGGGGGGAGGGGAGGGGAGTGCAGGGAGCAAGAGCAGCAGAGTGGCTGGCCCTGGGCAGCAAGCAGGTAGAAGTCATAGAGCCAATCCGGAAGGAAGCAGCAGGACTCAGGTAGCAGGCCCAGGAGAGTCTGTCAGCAAGCAGGAATCCCGTGGTGAGGAATCTGATGGCAGACACCTTTGTTCTTCTCCAGCATCGTGGAAGAGCACAGAGCAAGTCCAGGATAGAGAGAGGCAGGTCGTGAGGCTACTCATGGCAGAAACCTCTTCTTCTTCATGAGGATTCTGTTGCCAGAAAATCTAAACCTTATGGTTGTAGGTCCCCTTTTTATCCTTCTGCCATCATGGCATTCCTGGGCGCTTGGATAAGAGTCATATGCAGCATCTCCTGAGATGGCCATCTTCCTTGAGATCAGCCCACACAAAAGACTACTTCCTGGCCACTAATCTGTGGCTTATCTCTCTCTCCTGTTGCTCCTGGTTTTGTCCATCTGTGTCCCTCAGACAAAGAATTTCACGATCGTTGCCCAGGACTTGTCCATCAGTGTTCTCTAGACAAAGGATTTCTCAACCTTTGCCCAGGACTTGCTTGGACTTGCTCATCTGTGTCCCCAGCAAGCTTTGAGACAATTATGTAAAAGAATAATCTCTTACAATATGACATCATTCACTGCCACACCAGTTGGGTGGAGAGACCACTGCTGTTGGGTCTATGGTCTTAGCCAAACCAGTGAAGTGATCTCAATAATTAAAATTAACCTGAAAAGTTACTGAGATATAAAAAATAGCAACCAGTGAAGGGTCTTAATATTTGAAAATGGGGCACATCACTGAGTCAAATTTCTTTTTGAAATAAACTGCTGCAAACATAACTGCTGATAATATGAATACATTTTGCTGCTTCATATCAAGGGAGCTGATATACTGTGTGGTAGAAGAGTCTCAGTTGCTAAATCTAGGTAGCGAATGAAGCACATTTGTGAGATGACAGTAGATGACACTTAAAGTCTTTGTGATAGAAACTTATTCTCAGATAGATCTGTCAATTTAGTAAATGCTGAATTGGCACTGTGATCAAGATGAATGCTTGTTTCTTAGTATAACCTCATGGTCTGTAAGTAAAGCAGTGGCCTTCACCTCCGGCACTTCATTCATTAACTGAATAACCAATTGATAATGGACCATTACATCATAATTCCTTAAATAATGATGCTATACTGAGTGAATATAAAGCAGCATTGTTTAGACACAGGTATATACTTACGCAGAGAGATTTCTTACTCCTCATTTGCTATACGTAAAGGTTTTGGTATTTACAAATCAGTATTTTAAGGTTATTTCTCACTGATTTATGAGTTTTTGTCAAATACTTCTTAATAGATTTAATGCTATATAATCAGTGAGTTTTTGTCTTCTCCTGCATATCTGGGTGATATGCAGACCCGGCTTCACTGAACTGTTTTCCTTAGGTCACACTTCTATACCTCTCTTATAATTATTTTTCTTCAATGACACTGATCCAGTCTAAACCTAACTTCAGGGAGTTCCTCATAGGGAACTACCAGTTAAAACAAGTAATTAGTGCAAGAATTGTAACACTTAAGAGACAGCTTAAGCAAAAGATCCTCAACAAGACCTCAGCTGAAAGGGAGTTTATAAGTTTGGAAAATCACCGATGGAGTTCTTCAAGGACTAGTTTTTGGACTGCTATTATTTGATATCCTCATTAAAAGCTTTGAAACAAATATTAGAAGTGTGTTAATGAAATTTATTGATGACAAAAAGTTTGGAGGAGTTGTCTATATAGAAGTGAACGGAATATCACACAGCAAGAATTAGATGACCTTGACAACTGTAGCAATAGAAGCTAGATCAAATTTAATAGTACAGAGTGTAAGGTCATGCACTCAGGGACTAATAACAAGAATTTCTGCTATAAGCTGGGAGCTCATCAGTTAGAAATAGTACAGGAGGAGAAAAAATTGGATTTAATCAGACAGTCACATGATCATTATCACTATTGGTGTGAAGCTACCATGACAAAGGAAAGCGTAATTCTACGATGTGCTGGGATGTTTTCCAGTATTTGTAAAGAGTACCACTTGCACAGAGTCTTGGCAAGATTGCCTCAGGATTATACATACTATTTTGTTGCAAGACAGTTGCATTTGATCCAGAAATACTGCAAATACACAGAAAACTTCTTAACTTCTATAGCTTAGAAAAATAGAAGCTGAGCTAATAGAGATGTTATTTGCAAATATATAAAATGAGGAGGGCTATTTAAGAAAAAAAAACAATAAAAGCTAATTAAATATACTAGAACAGTGGTAAAAATTGCAGAATGCTTTTAAATATAAGGAGCATAATGCTCTGCAATAAAACTGATGAGAGACTATCTACGTTTGACATCAAGCTCAAGAAGTTTACAAAGAAATTACAAATTAAATTTGCCTACATGGTCAGGGATTTTTTCCTTCCCTTCTGCCCAAAATCTTTTAAATATATTGCCAGAAACATTTTCTGTAACACCTCCCTCTAAACTGAATCTTAGAAATTTCATGGCTCAAATCTATTGCCAGTCACATCATGCTCTATTGAGAGGATTCAGTTAATTTTTTTTAAACCCTATTTCAGTGAGAACAGTTGATGCTGACAGTAATGTTCAGTTAATATCCTGAAGTATACAACTATTTTCATCCAATGGCCAAGTACTTTTGTAACCATGTACTCAATATTTAGCTGCATTTCTTTATATAGATATTGTGAAGACATTAGTAATAATAAAATATGTAATTTTCAATAAAACCCTATAGCTTAAATAAAAGTGCTTTCAAATAAAATGTGTTACAGTACTGAAGAAATCAAATCCAAGATTATTTAAAAAGTTTCCCTGATATTTTGGTAGGCAAATACCAAAGAGGATGAATTTATACAAACTATATAAATTTCAAGATGAACTGCAACCACATAAAGACTTCCATATCTAGGCTATAATGAGATCAATACCCTACAATAATTTTCTGTATTTCTTATGCACACGAATGAATTAAGAAGAGGCATCTTGGGGAGACTGCCCAATGAACTGAGTTGGACTCACATTAAGAGGCAGGAAAACAGTGACATATTTTTATTATTGCTTTAGGCATGTTCAAACAACCTAATTTATTTAAATCAGATGTATTTCCTCAATTCAGGCTTTCAAAAACAACAGCCTGACAGTTTGATATCTTGGATGAAGAGAAGACTTCATTGCCACAGAAAAGATCTGGGTTTGGAAGCATTGCAGAATTCTTGCTCCTGGGACATAAAGAAGGCCATGCCTCATGCTATGCCAAAAATGAAGTATTCAAACTAATGGAATTCAGGGTTTTTCAATACTATTAAGAACATTCTTTGTGCTTATGACTGTAGGAATAGGAAGGGTGTGGAAAGGCAAGTAAGCCAACAAAAGGGAAAATAAATGAAAAAGCTGAACTAAATTTCAATACAGAATAAAGGAATAATGGAAATTAAAAAGCTCTGCTCTAAAAGGGATTCTGAAAAAGCCCAGCTGAACATTTTTTGTTTGTCAGTGCTAGATGACAATATCTGAAGTACAGTATATGTAAAGACACAGTTTACATCTCACATTTTCTTTAAATCCTCAATGATTGTACTAAAGATAGAACTCCAATATAAATAATTTTAAAATTAGGCTTATGAGAAAATATGAAGCATGATAAACATGCAGAATGGTAAACAATATGATGATTTCAAAGAATCTGTGGATAATGTTCAGAGATCTACTTGAAATACAAATACAGTATAGACTTCCTAGTAAAGTATGCTTTCATTGCTTTACCGATTAAAATATACTTTCTTAGTCCTGAAATCCAAATCCTGGTACATCTTGGAAAAATATAATTTCGATATATCTCTTTCTTCATTGTTTTTATTAATTTATATATATATTTCTTAAGGGAACTATATTTCTCTGATAATAGAATAATTTCATCGTGTCACCTCGTCTGTCTCATATTTTCTTCTACTATTGCACTGTATAATTTTCAGACTAGGGGAAAGAGGGAAATTATATATTGTAAGCAATTAAGACTTAGAATTTTCAGTCTGTCATGGAAAATTATGGAAGAAATTGTGTTTTATTTGAATCTTGCCAGTGTATTGCCATGTCATTTGTCTATAGTCCACCTGCCTATAATCCACTGTAAAAGGTAAATAAATATTTCTTTTTTTCTTCTTCTTTGATCTGATACTTCACTCTTGGGGAATGTGAAGACAAAAATACTACCACAGTGGTAGGTGGTACCACTCCTACATTTTATTTTTAACACTTAACTAAAGGCAAATTACTAGTATTCTTTCAAAGGAAGTTTACCGGGAGCCAGCAAAACTTGTAGGCCTATGTCAACTATCTCAAACACCACATGTTTTAAGAACAACATTGTGACTCTGGAAGAATCATGAAGTATTGTCTTTTGCAAGGACTTGGTGGCCTGGGAATAACAAAGCTTGCAAAATAACAAAACTAATATGATAGAGGTTTTATATATATTTCAGAACATAAACTTGCGGAGACCCCTTTGGATTCTAGCTACTACATCAAGACCCAGTGAAAGTGCCAGCATCTATGTTGCAACAAGAACAGTGGTTACAGCTTTCCCAGAAGATATTAGGGCTCCTATTTTTAACCACAGCAGGAAGAATGCAATATCATTCTGAGTACTGGCTTGTATAAATCAAACTGGAATAAACACAGCAATGCTGGGTGCAGGTAGTGTTAAAAGACAGTCCATAGAAATTTGTGCAGAAGAAGAAGAAGACTTTCTCCAAAAAGACGGACAGCAAACAGAGATCAAAGCTGGAGAAAAAAAAAAAAAATCTAGGGAAAAGGAGGGAAAAAAAAAAAAAAAAGAAAAAAAAAAGAAAGAAAGGAAAAAAAAGAAAAAGAGGAAAGGGAAAAGAAAATGAAAGAAACTTTTAAAGTGTAAAAACAAACACTTAGAGATACTTTTAGAAGTGTGAATTGATAAAAAGGATGGAAGAAGTTAGAAAGAAAGACCAGAAAATTCAGTTATAGTAAGCTGAGTAACTGGATGTTTAAAATCATGAAGAAGGAGGATCATAAAGAAATTCTAGAATTCCCAGAATCTAAGAAAAAAAGAAGAAAAAAAATATATAACACAATACATTTTCTTGTAATAATGGAGATTACTCCGTTCTAGATTAGCAGTTTCTGTTTGTTCACACCTTGAGTTTTAAGAGGCAAAAATAAAATGATTTTTAAAAGCAGTGAAAGTATTACAAATGATGTCTAGAAATGTTAGCTTTACTCTGACTTTATAGTTTTTAAAGATAGAAATTAAAGGTCACAGTAAAAAGGATTTTATTATTATTATTATTTGTAAGAGCATCTTTGGAATGTTTTTAATATTTTTTGTGTAGATGCCTTCAGATGAAGTTCAATGGACATGCTACCAGTGTTGTAAAAACGTGAAACCAAAGAAACATTTTATAAACACTGTTGATAAAGTTGTATCACTACTGGAAAAGTTGATGATTGTGTTAATTTTCATTGTTTTACAGCAATTGCTCTAAACCATGATAATTCAGTGCCACTGTGTAATAAACTCTACAGTCATCTACAATTTTTAATAATAATTAAGAAAATATCAATACAGTATTGCAGATCAATTCATCCTGCATGACTTTGGCAAATGTCTTCTATCAAAACTGCAAATGTTATTCCATAAAAGCAATTCTGTTTTAAGATTATGTTTATATGAAAATATCCGTAATCGAGTTGTTAGTACTGAGCTCTAAATTTAAAAAGTTTGGTTTTGATATAAATTCCATTTTAGAAAATGCTATCTCCATTGAGCAAAAGATTACAGTGACTAGCTTGTTGCCAAATGTTGGTTCTCTTTTGATCAAACAGTAGACTTGTCACCAGCAAAAGAAAAAATAAAAAAATAAAAAATAAAAGCATTTGAAAACATATATAAAAGTGTAAAATAGCTGAAATTGCTTTAAAATCTATTAATATTCTATGAAGTGTGACTTTATAAAAGAAGATTTTAGGATCCATTCTAAGTATCCAGCTTATTATTGCTTAAAAATGTTAGCAGGCATTTCTAAGGTTGCTAGAGTAGTTTGTCAGTTTTTCTTTCATAGTCACATAAAGCCTTCATTAATGGCCAGAATGAATTAGACCTTCCCGTGGGCAACTTGAACTCAAGTATGGACTTTTATTAAGGATTTTATAATTGAATGAACAATTTTAATTTTTTAAAGTAGAGTAGTTGTTTTTCTTTGCATTCTTTCCCCCACTTTGCTTCTCTGATCCTGAGGTGCTACTTAAGGGCATAATTAGCATTCATTGAGGGCTAATGCCAAAATACTAGATTCAAAGCCCTGATTATATTTTCCTTTTTATCTATGTATTAATTTTGTTTTTATGATCATGAAGAATGAGAGACAATTAAACACTGAAAGTTTTCAGAAATGCCTGATGATGTAAAAAAAATCTATGTGTTTTGCAAAAAAAATGAAAGCATGCTAATACATAACTCAGAACTGTCCTCTATGGCATGTGAATAAGCCATTGTGCTTTACTTTGTTATCATTATAGTAATTAATGATCTCAAACTGATGAGTAAAATTTTTGTTTCTGCTTTCAATGTTGATATCTTGTATTTACATCTTTTCTGATCATTGGAAACAACAATCTATAGCACAGTATCTGGGAATTAGTAGGAGGAAAAAAAATATGAAAAGCAAGGATATCTAAAAAAAAAACCACTCCAAGTTTCTCCCATATTCCAGGTAATTTTTAGATAAATTCATTGTTCATTTAATCTCAAAGCAGATAACTTGCTCAGTAGATAAATCAGTGAAAACAACAATACTAATAATGAAAAAGTACTTCCGTTGTGCTTGTTGAGTCAAAAATGTGAAAATATTTGATGCACCAACTGCTTCTCAGCAACACTGAAAAAAAACACCAGGTATGTACTGCTAGTGGTAATGACAAAACAAAGGTTGGAATAGCCAAGGGTACATTTAGTATGAGTGGAGATGACAGCAGAAATTCATATTATATACTCATTTTGTTAAAACAATGGAAAAATAAGAATCTATTGCTGAACATGATAAGAAGTTTACAGTCTTTCTTGAGTCAAATGTAAGCAAACTACTTTGATTTACTGAGTTCTATATACTTGATGTTGTTATCTGTTAAATCAGTGAGAAAAAAATGCCTCTTTCAGATCTTAAGAAATCAGCTAATGTTTGTGAAATAGATTTTATTTTCAGGACACAATCCTGATTTAACATAAATTACTTCTTTCTGTGCAGTAGTTTTCTCTGAAGTTTCTGTGGGATAACAAAGCTCTCAATTCCTGTGATAAAACATACTATATTGTTCCTGTGAACTACTAAGATAGATATGACACTGCTGTCTTTTCTCCTATGCCACTCACGTCAAATCTAAAGAAAATTATTTCCATGGGAGTCAAGTGGCCCCTGTTTATTTACCTATCAATCTATCTTTACTGCACAGGAAAACTGCAGTTGTGTAATTAATATCTGTAAGGACTTTTGAGGAACTTGAATTCTTAGAGTAACAGAAATATATTATTTCACCAGGCAGTTCTAGTCTATAAGCACCAATTACTGCAGCTTTTGTTAGAACAGTACACAGCTTCACAGCATTATGGATTGAGACCCATAACAACATCTTTACATTTAATGATACTGTGTGAACAAAAATGAGGACATCAGTACTGTGTGCCAGAAGATAATCAATTACCTTTTTCAGTTTACTTTGTAGCAAAAAATAAGAAACAAATTCCTTGCTGGTTCAGAATAAATAAGAAAGCAGTTTTCCTGAAGACAATTCAACTAGAGAACTTTCCCAATGATCAGTGGCTCATGAGAAAACCCACAATTTCACCAGAATTAGCACTGACAAGTATAGAAATGCAGAAGGCACAAGGTGGAGGAGAAGAGGAAGAAGGAAAGGGAAAAAAGGAAGCAACCAAGATATTCTACAAATTCAAACTGTGGATCTTCTTGAATATCTCCTTTTGACATTTGAACACTCGAGGACTTCCATTTATTCCACTACATTATTTGCACATTCTCGTGCTTACAAAGCTTTCTATTAAGTTGGTAGACTTCTAAATACAGACATGGATATAGATATATGTATATATATGTATTTAAAGGTAAATTATAGCCTTTGTTTTCAAATTGCTTAGGCATAACATCCTAGACATTTTTTATAGCATTATTTCCATGAAAGTCATCAGTTTCTGCCTGTTCTTACTGTAACTTATTCAAGTCTAACCTTTCCTTGAAATCTCATTTTAAAATAATGTTTATATTAATGGCCTATTAACAGGCTGTCATTTAAAATAAGGTTAAATGATTAAAAAGTAAGACCAAGCTTAAACCACTGTTCCGAAAAATCTTTCATTTATTGCATTCCTTGTGGCTATTTAAAGACAAAACTGTACAGTTAGAGGAGAAATTGCAAATACAGTAGCCTGTTGTATCATTATGATGAAAATTGTACTGAAATTTGTAATATTAATTAAGCTTTTGATTTTTGATGCAAAAGATGTTTTTATTGGTGTTTCTTCAAAGTTATGTAATTAATTAAATGTGACATTTAAATGATATATTGCCAGTACATCTTCATTTTGTTTGGAGACTCAGAAACTAGAGACTATTTAGTACACTGAGGAAATACCTCAGTATGGAGAGGATTGAGTGATTCCCATTAATTTTAATGGGAGTTACATGGATAAATCTGTGTTCTGAAAATTATATGGAGTTAATGTCAATAGAATTTACTGTTGCCAATTTTGGACTCTGAAACTTTGTTTCTGTTTACCTGCACCTCTGTAAAGTTCCTGAAAGGAGCAGTGGAGGGAATACTATGAAATAAATAAGAGGAAGGTATTCGGAGTATAAGAAGTCTATGGTATGTTTTCAAAGATAGGAAAAAGACAATCAATATCAAATGGGAGTAAAAGTGGTTTTAAAATTATACTCTCCTTAAAATCTCCTTTGAAATCATAATCTCTCTAATTGTAGTGCATTTTCTACATAGTATATATATGTTTTCATTTTTATTTTTTAAGTCATGTAAGAAATGTATATTGATACTGCAGTCTGACCTCAAGGAGGTCTATCAAATGGATATTCATCTATACAATTAAGAACACGAAACTATCCAGAGGCTGTACTTAGAATTTAACTTCAATGTATAAATACCACTGCTGAATTTCTGTGAATTGCAAGCAGAAAAGGTTTCAAACTGAATTCATTCAGCATCCTCAAGAAATGTGAGGGGATCTCTTTCGTCAGAGAAAAACAGAAATTACCATTTTTTAGTTCCCTTCCATTCTGTTTCATAAGTAAGCAGTGAACATGTAAAGACAAGAAAGGAAGAAAGGAAGGAAGGAAGGAAGGAAGGAAGGAAGGAAGGAAGGAAGGAAGG
>JAPSGF010000011.1:4326097-4352828 GCA_035772895.1 Perdix hodgsoniae
AATAATAATAATAATAATAATAATAATAATAATAATAATAATAATAATAATAATAATAAATTTAAAGAGCATTTTATAAGTTATGAATACAAGCTTATGCATCAATACAAAAGAATTTCACCCCCCAAAAAGTGGTATATTGCTTCAAAATGAATCAACTCTGCAAGGATTTATAAGCCATAGTGGACTATCAATTCAACATAAATACCTACTGTGAAACTGCATGAACAGAGCTAATGTAATCTTTGAATCCTGATGCAACTATTGGAATATTTCCCATAGTTCTGTTGTCCATATTTTAACAGAAATGGTAGAAGGAAATAAGAAGTTGCATAACTTGAGAGAAGGAGAAAATCATTTTCTGTAATTAACTGATTATCAAAAAAGAGGATTGGGAGTGACTTGGTTAAAGTTTATAGGTCATGTGAGAAATACTTATATCCAAATCTTATTTATCATGAAAGGAGAATAAAATAACCACTCCACCCACAAAAAAAAAATATGGGGAAAACTGACAAATCAGATACAGAACAGTTTTCTAATAGTGAAAATAAATGTTGAAATACATTTCCCACAAATTGTAAGCTCTTGCTATTGGTATGTCTTTAAATACTAGTTAGAGTTTCACCAAATATTTGTTGCTTTCTAGCTAAATAATAGCTTTATGGTGCTCCACAGTGGATAAATCAAAAAGTTTAAGGGTCTTCAACAATGCAGCAAAATAGCTGATGTTAGATTCCAAAAATCCAAAACACAATAGAAAAAGTATGAAAAAAATAGAAAGAAATTAGAATGATCTATTAAAAATTACACTGTCTGGAGATCTGAGGCCTGACTTGGGGCTTTTGTTATAGCTGTAAGTGAGGATCTCTGACTCTAGACCATATGCTCTACTGTGGTATGTATTGCATAGCTATGGAAAATGTCTTAATGTAGGTATTTTTCATTCGCATAAAATTGTCTGTAAGAATTTATATCCCAGCTGGTATGATGTTATACAGAAACAATATCATGTGTTGTTCTGCAAGCTGTGCATATGTTTGGTTTCTGAGGCCAAAAATCAGGATGTGGTTTGAGGAAAAGTAGGAGGAGTCAAATAGTAAAAGTGTTATACCATATGACAACCTAAAAAAAAAAAAAAAAAAAAAGCAAAGTAAGAGCCTATCAGTTGTGAAAATATATAGCAGAAGCAGAGACTGCCTTTCCTGCAATAACCAGTGATCTGCTGTGCATATGTGCCCACTCGGATACCACTGCAGTTCTGAAAGCACAGCATTGCAACCTGTTGTTTTGTGTGGTTTTAATGTCCATAATAATACAGAAAAATCGCTGTTCATGATGTAACCAGATACTTTGTGCCAGTATAAATCACTATGGATTTTGATATATTAGTGATCAACCAAGTTATTAAGAATACAAAATGGCTTCCATGTCTGAGACAGCAGACAAGGATGGTCATACTAAACTACATAGAGGTCCATCTGTAGATTTGTGGACA
Source organism: Perdix hodgsoniae (assembly GCA_035772895.1). Taxonomy (NCBI): domain Eukaryota; kingdom Metazoa; phylum Chordata; class Aves; order Galliformes; family Phasianidae; genus Perdix; species Perdix hodgsoniae. The sequence continues at coordinate 4,327,596 of JAPSGF010000011.1, forward strand.
GAGAATAAAATTCTAAAAGTTATCTGTTAGAAGGTAATGATCTGTAGGTTGCTTTAGGGCATTTTAGAGACGTCAGAAGAATAGGACTAATGACTTGGAAAGTAACCAACTTCTAAAATGTTTAACGTACCTCTTCCTCAGGTCAGTCATGCACCTGTTCAAGCCTGAAAATAGCTTACTGAAGAACCTAATATGAACAAGCCGGAACAATTTTTTTTATCCCTAAGTTAACATAAAAGGTCCCGACAAGTATTTAACTTGTCTCAGAGATTCACAGGAGAGTGAAAGCAAACTGTTTCAATCTCAGTAAGTATATACAATATAAGAATTGAAAAAATAATAAAATGTAAATAGCTTCAAAAGCTCTTTTTTATATTTGTCTACTTTTGATATATTAGCTAGTTCAAATAGTAGGAAAATTAAGTTTCTTGGGGAAATCACAGCATTTGTATTTCCCTGTTTGTTTTCTACATTAATTTCTTGAAGTGTGTTGAAATTTTCAAGCTCCATATGAACACATTTAGTAACATTAATTTCTCTAGTATGTTCAATCAAGTTTTCAGTAGTTCATTTTTTTTTTTTAATTCCATGTTTTCTGACTGTATGATTAATGTAAGTAAATAAGTAATCACTAGATGGAATGAAATTCTGCTTCCTGAACTTACGTAAGTGCTGCAATTAAAGTAACTTGAAATAGTAACATGATTAGACTATACACAAATTAGCCATTTTCACCACAGAAGCATGAGTCCAAAAGATGCCCCTTAAAAACTTAAACCACTCTGGATTTAAATAAAGGTAGGTAACACATGAAAGTTTATGTTCATGGGTTACTCTCTGTTTTAATCTTTATCTCACCAGCAATCCTAACACTTCCTTCTGTATCATATAATAATACAGTTATTTTATAATTTTTTTTCCATTTTTTTCAGTAGGACCCAATATCTTTGATGGCATCTGACAAGCATATATCAGTGATATGACCTGCACTTCAGCTGTGGGTTGGTGTTTAACCCTGGCAAATATGCAAGTAAAGGACATCTGTGTCACTTCGCTGACAATCTCAAAAATAAATTTCTGCATTCCTAATTTGGATGTTCTTATAAACCATTTTGGTTCTGTCTTTGATTAGTTGCCTTTCCTACTCTAAATGCTGGAAGTTTCAGGAACAAATGATTTAAATGACTTTTTTAAATATCTCTCATGTCATAGACTCTGACCATTGTTCAATGTCAGAAAACCTTTCAGGGCTCCACTGCAAGAACCTAAAGCTACAGGCAAGGCTAGGACATAGTTTACAACTCAATAGAAAAAATCTCAGCCACACTGCTATGGGCCTATTTTGAGAGTAGTCATCAGTTCCAATATTTTCTGAAGGGACAAATTTTAGTTTTATATAGGTTTTCTACAACTTTCACTAATTCCCTGCTGATATCCTTTCATGTAGGACAAAACATGCAGTCACCAAATTATTGAGAGTAGATTCACAGCGATACAAGTCTTGTCTTGTTCTTTCAAGAAATATTCTCTTTCTTTATTTATAGAATCTGAGAAAATCTACAGCAAATAAACTATTGTATTGTATTGTAGTCCTAGATAATTGCAATGTGTGCAGCTAATATGCCCATGTTGCAGAAGAAAAATTTAGGTTATGCCAGAAGCACAGTGCAAAATATTCTGGGCACTTCACTGTCCTTGTTGCTTGTGTAGAAACCAAAGGGAAAGTATTGTTTCTTTCTAAATAATTCTGCATTGGCAGTATCTATCTCTGCTCAGTCCTTTCTCAGAAAGAGTCCATGACCATTTCCTGTGCATCTGGAAAATGGACAGCAAACCACAACCATCAACACAGGGATCACTGTGCACTTTCCTTCCTTGCAAAATCTTTGTGAACTCAACAGAGTTGGTGGTTACCAACTGAGGCAGGATTCTGTAGCCTCGCCAATGTTATGTTTAGAAATAAAAAATAGTGTAACAAACAGAAGATGACTAGGCTCTTTAGAATTAGTGTTGAAGTCCTGCTGCCCTCACTTCAGGATCACTTCATACGGTTCCATGAACCTAATATCTGTTTGAGAATGGAGTACTGGTGTGAGTACCCAGACAATATATCTCAGCTCTCCAAAAGAAAGCCAGTTCCTGCCCATGAGACAACATGAATGCTGTGTTAAACAAAGCACAGTAAGCGGATATAATCAGGAGAGTAACTTTAGAAGCACAGTCCTGATCTGAAGACATTTATGTAGATGTCCATTTGAAAATATGTTAAAACCAATTTTTCTCGATTTATCTTTTCTAGATAACCTCTTCAAGACTGTGATATTATCATTATCAATAAGAAGTGTGTTACTGCACTGGGAAACATCAACTTGTTCATTTATGGGGAAAAGCTATGTCATTTACATATTATTTGACTCGATCTCAATTGCTTTAATGGTAAGGGATCTTCCAGTAATATCATTTAGCAACAGGCTTGAGACATTGGCCAGGCAAAGATGTTAGGTTTATTAGCTGAAGTGGTAAATATATGCCATGCTAAGTATGTTTTTGTGGTGGTGACAGAATTCTGCTGATCACAGGACCTCCTAAAAGAGACTTTTTTTTTGCAGAAACCATCCTTTCTGTCAGTCATAGGAGACATATATATTCTAGACACGATACCAAAAATTAGCCCATTAAGCAGTTAAAAAACAAACAATCAAAAAGAAAACATATCTCAGAGAAGCTTAAAGCTGCCATCACCACCTTAACAAATGAGCTCTTTCAAGATGTGTAGCCAACATTTTCTTTTATCTCAAAAACTTGAAGTTTAACAGGCAACTTTTAAGTACGCTGTGACACACTTTTCTATTGTATTGTGAAACATCTGAAAATTGCACAACACTAGACTGAAGTAAGCGTAATGCCTGCTTCAGTTTGTTACTTACAAGCAGGAGAACTAAGAGAGATTAAATGACCTACAAGGTTTTGCAGTGAAATAGCAGCATAAGCAACCTCTGAGACAAGTCCTCCTGTCTACCCTAATCACCATGTCAAACGACAGCTTTCCCTTTTTTGTTCTTAACTTTTAAAATTCCTTATAAATTCCAAACATTTTTAAGGAAATCAAATGAATTTTTTTGTTTGTTTATATGTTTTCCTTATTGTTTGAGTTGCTCTTGTACTTTGGAACATATTTCAAGCTGCATTTATTCATTTCTGCTGAATAACCTTGACTTCTCAGTACTTCATCTCTGAATGAATAAAGGCACTATTTGTGCTTTCTCTTAATATCTCCATTCATACATATTGGTATAGAGTACTTTTACTGATAACAATACATTTCTGGAAATCAGACTACTTGTCACTAAATTCAAGCTCACATTCAGAAAATATGTCTAAAATGGGGTGGGGGAAAATGGCAGCGCAGCAATAGAACGATCAAATATTTGCCTAAATTCATAAGCAATTATGCTTAAGAAATGCTCAGTTGAAAGTTTGGTAAAAACAGTAAAGGATCAGTCATTACAGGAATCAATAGTTTTCTTTACATCATAAATTCTAAAATCCTAACCAATTAAAAGTCATTCCTCTTCAGAACATAAAAGCCTTAAGGAGGATCAGAGATTTGTCTTGCAATCTCTGATGGTCCCTTTAAACAATTCATAGTGAGGAATGACAGCAACATCCCATCTTCAACGTTTCTCTGGTAGTACAAAAATCAGATCATACAATAAGAAAAGAAAAATAAAAGAAGAAAAGAAAACAATCAATTGAATATTTCTGCCCAAAATATGTGCTTTTTCATTACAGACTTTTTGAAAAACTTAGTGGTTTAAAACAATGAGTAATAGAGGGTGACCTTTGAACAGCGTGTTCTGCGATTTAGGCATGTAAATAACTTTTCCTCTTCGAACTTGAGAATGAAGGCTACAGTTTGCTCTGCCACCACTCATGGGGCTTTGTCTGATGACACAAAGGTAGGGGCTTTGAGTAAAATGGAAATGTCAGTTGCCAGAAGCATGACCGTGAGCAAATCCTGGTAAGCGAGGTCTCTTGGCCCATCACAGGTCGCCTGCCCGTGTTTGTACCTTTCCTCGCGGTGGGGGCTGCTTCAGCACTGCTGCTACTGTGCCAAATCTCAAGTTGGCAATACAATTCACAGAGTTTATGCACATAATTAGAGGTGAAAGAAGCTTTGAAGTACACAGCTTGTTAAATTCCAGTAAATAAGTTATTGAATATTTTAGAAGGAGCTTCTGACCGCACAGTTCACAATTAGCATGCCCATTTCAGCATTAAAAAGGTACCTAGGAAAAGAAAACGTGTGTATAAGTACAGAAATATCAGAATAAAGCACTTAGACTAAATAATTAATACTAATTGAGGTTATGCAACCATATATTTTAATCATCAAAGATGACTAAGGCTACAAATTCTTCTTTATTGACAAGGATGCATTTCTTAAGTCACCATTTAAAATTGATTTTTATGGCCTGTTTTAATAATCAAGAGGCAAAAATGTGCTGTGCTGCATGGACATGCCGAAGATACGAGTTAAATGACCAAGACTGCTCTCTAGCTCCCTAGGCAAAAAAGCAATAGAACTGTTATTGAGGCAGAACAAAGAAAGAGATATCCTATCATCTCTGTAAATCTACAAGTAAAAAATATGAGAAAATGTATCTGTTAGTCTAAACAAGAAAAAAAAAAAACAAAATTAACAAACTCTCAGTGCTCACAACACATTATGAGTTAACAGTATAAGTCTATATAAATAATAATTATAAGATCACCATAAGATCACCATAATGCTACGTCAGCAAAAGTACTCTCAGGAAACATGTTTTGTATCTAAACAAACATTTTCTCTCTTCATATGTGAAGACACTTTCTTCTACTTCACAAGGTTATACTCTTACTAGATTTTCTTCATGTTCCTCCATAGACTACTGACCAAAATTTTTTATTAGCAATGACAGATCTGTGATTTAAGAGCTCTTAAAACTGATTAATATTTTAAGAAATATAGCCTAAAACCTTTTATCTGTCTAGTGGCATGTGTCAACTATGTGCAATATACTATGAAATCAGTTCCATATATCTTCTTATTCTACCAGTTGCACCATGAAGTTTACTTAACAATGCAAAAACATGTTGAGTCGGGATTCTGCTGTAAACAGAGTAACTTGTTGTATATCTGCACTAGCATGAGAGAGAGCTTCATATTCTTATACCTTAAGCACATTTTCTTCCCTAACAAAACTGATTAACAAACATCAATGAGGACATAGGTTCTAGGAGGAAGAAAAGTGGACAGAATATAAAGGCAAGATGAAAACTGCAGTTTTTAGCTAAGGCATACTCAGAAGAAGAAAACACATATTCAAAGATTTACTTAAGCATACTTATATTTTTTAAAATTACTACTTCATAAATAATTATGTTTATATTTGAAAAGTGACTAACAACACTAAGGTAATTTCCAATCAGCAATAAGAACTTGAAAGGTTAATTTAATCCAATGTAAAGCAATTTGAGACCAGAATATTCCTCAGGAGGATTTCTACAGTGATTATTTGAAAAGAACACACACATACACACACACACAAAACCAACCAACCAAACAAACAAAAAAACAAACAAAACAAAACAAAAAACCTAAAGATTTCATTTTTAAAACATTCCCAAGAGAAATTCTGACCATGAAAGATGGAGAATGTTAAACAATAGTAACTGAACTTCTGTGAAAAGCTATTCTATAGCTTTCTTATCTGATTTGGGAAGACTCCAATTCACAATTGGAAGACTTATTTATTTGGAATTGAACATGTAGGAGTCTTTCAGATCAATGTGAAAATGTCCTACACTCCTCAAGTCTCTTATTTTTTGTTTCCATCACTCACTTACCTATACTACTCCATGTTGATCTTTTTATTCCCACATGGAAATAACCGGGAATACAGTGAGTCTGAGTTTTCCTTTTTTCTTTAAGTTATCCTGCATATTACTCCCTTTTTGGATGAGGCACATTTTTATTTAAGACTCTATACCTTATTCACATCTGTCAACAGAAAATGCACATCGCAGTCACACACCAAGGCACAAGTCACAAAATTCACAGAGAAAGTAAAAGAAAAGATATTTATGTCATTTTGGTAGTCAAGGGAGAAGAAGTGTCCCAGTCCCTCTTTCTAAAAATAATGCTTCATACAGGTGTCAAATCTGTATTTCAGTGGAGTTTTGAAAAGAAAAAGTTATCATTTATGGAAGTTGCTTCCTGCTATTGCAATTAAATGATCTCCCTTAAATCACACAGTTCAGAAGCCCACACCTGTCCTCCACGATAACCACTCTTAAATGTAAGCAAATAGACAAAAATTATCATGTTAAATCCTTATCAATCTATCTGATCTATACAAAGAAAACATGCATAAAACTCTCTTATGGTCAGCTATACCTAGCGAAAAATGAATTGAAGGCATTTGCCACATCTTAGGAAAAAAAAAAAAAAAGAATGAAAAAAAGGTACTCTTGCCACCCTTAGTAATGATAAGCTGATGAATAACCTCATATTTTCTTAAGTCAGACATATCTAATAGACATGAAGTTACTAATTAGGGCATTGATTCCACACTACACTGCAGTTGCAATGCAGCCTCCCTTTCTTTGACAGGTGCAATACGTGGGTGCAAATTTCTTGGAATCAGCAATCTTCTCTTTTGCATTTACATTGCTAAGAAACGTCATTACTTTGATTGACTTACGTACAGTACTACACTTTCACCTCTTATGTACGAAAAGAAAACATTGATTCTGATTTCAGTGTCACAGTTTTTACAAAGATGCAGCCTCCATGAACTAAGTGCACTTACTCCTTATTTACAGCCATGGAAGAAAAATAGTTTTCTTGATTACCCTCCTATTTAGAAATCTCTAACTCTTTTGAATAAAGTTACACTGGTCTAGAACTCACATCATGGTTAAGGGCACTGTTACGTGTATTTTTCCACAAGAAGATGGCAGATCTCCTCAAAGTGTAATGTGAGTTAACCAGGAAAAGGTGATTGACTGATTCTGAGGTTAATTGCTTGCTGGCATGCTAGAAAGCCTATGCTAACAAGTGCTGCTTATAACTAACAAGTGCCAATTATTTCCTTATATTCTAGTACACATTATGTTATGCTAGGCACTATGCAAACATTCAGAAAGATCCAGGCATCTTTGCCCTGATCTGATGAGCTAATAATTTAAGAGAAGTATGCTAGCTACTGAAAAATTCTTTAGTGCATGTTGCTAATCACAAATGTAGAAATCTTTGTATTATACTACAACACGGAAGTACTTTTGCGAAATTGTCAGTGTGCTGAACATATATCCATAAGGAAAGTGTAAATAGTTGTCTGATCTTTTGATTTCCTGTGTGACCAACCAAAATCTTACAATAGCAAACAAATACTGTTTATTATGTTATGAGTATTATTAGAGACCAGTGAAATCTTTAAAGGTTAATTTATCAGCTTTAAAAGCTGATATCTGAATACTGTTTCAACATCTGTGTGTGGGAAAAAAAAAAAAAAAAAAGTAAGTAAATAAATAAAAACATTATTTATATATAATTGGTAACCAATGTACCTATGAGCTTGACAAATCTTCCCACCTAGTAGGTAGATTATTATGTAAAATATTGCCAAATATTTCTATAATGCATTCACCTGGGTTGAAAATATGCTGACAGAACTAGAAAGTGTAACATCATCCATTGTTAAATTGATCTTAAATTTATAATTTTGTTCCTGAAGCATCAGTAAATACCAATTTTAATTACATTAATAAAATGTGAGTTATGAAAGAAGAATTGCACTGACTAATACAAATTTCCAGTATGATAATAATGATTTAAAATAAGATTAAAATGTAACAGCTCCTAAAGAAAGAGGAAGTTAATGTACTGAAAATAATAGTGTGAAGCCAGCCTGCCATCCACCTTAGACATGTCATCCACCTGGGGTCAGTGGGAATGATACAAACAGAAGTTGGCCTGAGCACAAATCCTACTAATGTTTCAGGCTTTCTGTGCAAGAAATCTTAGAGCATTTGGTAAAAACGTATACCTTGTCTGTTACTCTTTGTCTAATTTCAAAATAAATGTAAGTAATGGCATTGCTACTTAGTATTAAATTTGATAGCCTTTGGAAGTGCGTTAATATTGGAAGTCAGTAATTACAACATCCACCTTCCCTTCTCTAATTGTGGAGACATAGACTGTGTCCAAAAGGTTAGTAGTCTGTTGAAAAGCTAAAAAGTGCTAGGCTGCAGTTTGACCTCTACTAGTGCTGTAGTGGCAGCCAGCATTTCAGCACACTACTATCCCTAGAATTCCAGATCATGAGGCACAACTTCCCTAGCCATGGGGTTCTGTCAGCAGGCACAAGCAGTCAGAACAGAACTGGTAAAATGACTGTAAAAATAAAAATATTTAAGAAAATCTTAAAACATTACATTTGCTTTTGCAAATACAGCACCAGTATTCCTAGAATGTTTTAGAATAGATATGTGCATTTTTGTACCCATCAAACACTTAATAAAAGATAACTCCTCTAGGCAATTTGCAAACTATAGTTTCATCTAGATATATGTCAGTGTAAATCAAGAACCTTCAGTTCTCAGTTTTTCTAAACAAGTATGGCATAATCTTTCCTAGCCCTATTTCCGTCAGACCCTCATAAATCTCCCACATTGCTCTGTCTCTTCAGAATGCAGTCAAATTCACAAATATTTTAAAGGTATAGTGAAATACACATATAGCAAGTCTATCATCCCACTAGGAGTTAGTAATTTCCTTCATCTGCAGTGTATATTTCATTTTAACACATCTAATAGACACCAACTAATCATGTTTAAAGGCTACCTCTTTATTATTGCCCTTTATCCATAAACTCCTCTTTTTGCTGACCTTAATATATAAGGTGAAGATAGTCAATTTTTCCGTATAAATGCTTACATATATGATTTTGATTTTAGGATATGTAAGGTAGAACTAGTTTGCCAGGACATACCTAATATTTTCTTAATCTTCAAGTGTTGCTGTTTAATATATTTTTGTTCTAAAGTATCTAATATTCTCAGAAATACCAATGACCAATACCAGTACCTTCATTTTTACCATATCCTTTATTTGACAAAAGAATAAAAGCATAGTGACATTTATAATTTTAGATCTTTTAAGACTAAAGTCCTATGTGAAATTTATAATATAAAAATTCCCTTTTCCTGGATTTACAGTTTTGTATTTATTGAATGCGTTCACAGGCTCCCTTAGGATGTGAAATGTATGGAAATATATGTGCATTACTAAAGAAAGAACTAAATTTATTCTTTCCCCACATCATGCTCTTCTTTGCAGTAGCGGTTTTTAATTCAACACAGAGGTAGAATGAGATGGAGCCAATTTCCTGGTCTATATGTGTGACAAATGCTGAAAGTGGCACAAGATTAACAAATTAGTTGATGTATATATCTTTAAAGATTTTTTCACTGTGTCCCAAATCAAAATGCATGCTTTATTTGAAATGAAGATTTATTTGGAATTAAGTATTAAAGTAAGAATCTTATATATTCCTATAATTTTAAGAGGGTACATATCAGAACTAAATAACAGCAACCTGAAAAGAGCAGTATATTAATGTTTTTATAGCACATCATTCTAATGGCAGTAACTTTTAATGTTATAAATTGCACATTTAGTGATTAATACCAATATTTTAATGAGAAATGTGCAGGGGAAAAATTAACTATTTGAGTTCACAAGTTATTTCCCTTTCATCTAAATATTAGCATTGTATTAATTATCAAAATACAAAAATTTTATACGTTAAGCCATATGTCAGATAGAAGCTTTTTTAAAGTGAGTATGGACAGATCTACAGTATAGACACGTGTGTCATTATAGAAAGGTTTCTTTATGATGGTTTGAAATAAAAAGTATGGAACTTGACCTTTTTAGCTGACATAGTAATCACCTACTTGATGTAATCCAGATATCTAACACCAAACAATAAAAACATCTGTGACAACAAAACCATGTAAACCTTGTGGAATTATTTAATTCTTTAAAAGCAATATTTAATAATCAGATAAGCCTGAATTGGTTCTTATGCAAAAACTTTGGTGCTTTGCAAATGCTCACTTTAAAGGGCTATTAACTTAGACGTGAAAGCTTTTTCAGCTCTCATGCGTATGTTTTGGAGTTACCACACTTACTCTGCATTACTTGTCAAAGTCCACCTCTTTTGCTTTTGCTTAAACTGCATCAAAATAGAGAAAAGAAAAAAAAAAAAGGAAAACAAAGGAAAAAAAACAAGAAAAAAAAAAACAAGAAAAAAAAACACCTACTCTTACTTTTATACTGACTATACCCAAACAAGATAATATACTTAAAATTCAAGAGAAGCCATATTCAGGTTGCATGTCTCAGTCACCCAATCTCCCTTTCACATATCTGTTCATGTTGACAGACTATGTCATAATACATCAACAGAAAGATCAGCATAGAAGAACAAAAATTCATCGCCTGACAGCAAGAGGAAAACTGATTTCTACTATTAAATTAGGAAAAATATACCAATACTTCACTACCAATAAGGACACTACAGCTAAAAGCATTCATCCTATTATAATCCTGAATGAGCACTGGGAATTTTTTGTTTCAGTAATCTTTAAACACAAAAAGGGGGGCATAGAGAGTGCGCTCAAGGATGTCTACATCCTCACAGGGAAAAATATTATTTCTGCCAAATTATGCTCTTCCATTTTGGTTTTGTTGCTACTTTAAATATTGGTTCTAAATGCTCATTTAATTAAAGAGCGCTGAACGCTGATTTTGCAGTGCTCGTTTTTGACAGAGGCTCTTTCTTCTGAGGTCAAGGAGATAATGTGGAAAATGCTCTGTATCAATAGAGTGTATCAGCTTCTTTATAGCTGAGAATTTCTAGCCATGTAAAAAATACCCTGACTCCTCATTGCTAGATATAATTTTAATACACTATATTGAGCAGTGGTGTTTCACTAGGAATTTAACAATACCTGGAATAAATAATGTCTTTTGCAGCCTGGGGCAACATCTGCCACTTATGCATTAATTCTGCCCCTGTTTGAACACTCTACAACATATGCACTTCTCTTTTGTCTGTTATCCTAGAGTTGTGTTATTCCCAAATATTGACATCATCTACTTTTATCAGCGCTAACTGCTCTGAAGCTTCCTAGTCTCATGCTCAGCTCTATTTCTTTCTATTGATTATCTTCCTCACTCCAGCAGGTAGCTAGCTAGCGAGGCTGTCCTGAGAAATAGCTTCCAATGACTTTATACGCACAATTTACACGGAATTGTTTAAAGAAGATATTAGCCTCAATACAAATCAGTGAACCTCATTTAGTCAATACTGCACAATTCAGCTGTTGGCACCCTGTCACATGTTAGTCTTTAAAGTCAACTACCATACCCAATCTGCACATTAGCCATAGTATTTAGTTTCATATTAAAATGAAGCTAGTTTTTCACTTTTCTTTTTGAAATCAATTCAATATACTTTTACATCACCTCATTGAGCCATATGATAGTAATATAATTTTAAGTATAAAAACCTGAGATTAAATGCTTGATTTTTGACAGTGTCCTTAAATATAATAAATTCAAAGGGAAATACTGTTAAGTTAAAATGGAGTGTTTTTCATTAAGGCCAATCAAATGGTAGACAACAAAGGATCTTTTATTTGAGAATATGAAGTGAAAATGAAAACCAGAAAACCTTTACTAAAAAAAGGTCTAGCTAAATTATGTTGGAAGGAGGTCTCCAGATTGAACCTGGGTGTTTCTTTTGCTAAGAATGAATTAAACTAAGATGCACTATGATAGAGTAGCTTACAAAGAAGGAAAACCTACTGCTTTACAAAGATGAAAACAGGGCCTAAATACAGTTAAGTTAGAATAAAAACTACAAAGAAAGATCAAATATTAAAAAAAAAAAAAATAGCCCTACTGTACAACCAAAAGTATTCTTTCATCATCGGGATAAGGAAATTTGGGGAATACTTTTTACCCCTTTTGCATTCCACTGCTGTGCTCTAAAATCCTCACTGGACATTTATATGAAAATAATATTTTCCTTTTAGCCCACAAGACTATGATCGAGACTATCTCTTAGTCTGCTCTAAAAGTGAGGTAGAAGAAAAATAAAGTTTATGTGCTTATCCCTGAACCTGTTACTTAATAAATGAGATACCTCCACTGATGTTTTCTAACTGTATCAGACTCATGTTTTAGTGTGTTTTGCACATAGTGTTTATACTAGAGTTTCTATGTGCATCCTTAGGCAGCTGGACAAAAATATATATTACTCTTAATTTTTGAAAGAAAGATATTTGGTTTTACTCTATTTTGCAAGGAAATGTTTGCACCTTTGCTGTAATGTTCTGCTCTTATAAAGAAAAATTCATGGATGACCTATAAGAATTCATGGCTATTATACTTTTCCAGGAAGCAAAAAAAGAAGTCTGGAGCAATAAAGACTGAAAACAACAACAAAAACAACAACAAAAATCCTCCCCAAATGAGAAATCTTATTTTATAATATGTGACTGATATTTTAGAAAGTAGGAAAGCAAAAATGTAGAATCCAGTGAGCAGCTGCCCGGACTTACTGATACTCATCTATATGCTTTGAAGGGAAAGTAAACATTTTTACCTCATTGTCCCCTGAGAATACCAATGTCTGGCAATAGGCTTTATTCTAAATGCTGATAATTTGAATAGAAAATAAAAGCAATTCTCATGACCTCTGCTCCCTGGTCTTTTCCCTTTAAGGCTCTGTGAGCAGTAACTGAGGTGCTGAGCCCCAGGTAGAAGAGAGATGCTGAAAGATGGCCAGTCTCACCCTCCTAATACTTCTTCGGATGCACGTACACACACACTCTCACTCACATATACACATTTATTGCAACCTGCTACTCGTAGAAAAGCCTTTTGCCTTCTTTAAGCTCCTGCAAGGAACACTGCAGAAATCAAAGGGAAAAAAATGAAGTGAAGACAAAAATAGCTGCATATTCAGAGAGCAAAAAGGCAGGTGTGGCATGGGAATTCCTAGTGTTTGTGTCTGCTGCTGCGTGTTTGCTGCTGGAGGATTTTGAGGGCTAATTTCCATGGGTGTAGATATGTTTAGTATAAATTACACTGGAAAGAGAATTCTTCCAGATGCTTTATGGTCTAATTACTTGGATAGATCTACATATTCAACAAACAAACAAAGTTGTGCTATCCTTCAGCTGCTGACTTCTGTGCATGCATCTACCTATTAACTACAATTCTCTTCCAATTATATTACAAATTACTAAAGTAGATGCAAATTCTTTACCTATTTATTACATAAACTATTTTATATCTTGGAAGATCTCATAAAACATTTAAATACATTCAATAATTAAATATGCAATAATAGTTTTACTGTAACATCTCCTGTAAAAAAGATAGCATAAACTTGAAAAAAAAAAAGTTAATACTTACTTTGATCATGATAAGGATTACTAGCTAGAATTATAGCTGGAAATACTGTTAAGTTTGCTTCTAAAATACCTGGAATTTTTAACTCCATGTTTTGTATAAATATGTAATAGAAATTGTAGATAAGCAACTTAACAACATAGTAAATAAGCATACAATGAGTAGTACAGTAAACAGGGCATATTTTGGAAGGTATAGCATGTACAGTAACATAGTATATACACTTTCCAAAAGTTCACAGAATTAGGTTTCCTTAGTTCTTCTCTTAAGGAACTAAAAATATTTGTAAAAAGTATTGTCTGTATCTGCTTTCTCTGTGACACTAGGGGGAAAACATTCTCTTACCACTGATCATCTAATTTACAATGCTTATTGGAGATATATGGATTTACTATGTGCTTAATTTCAGCTGTACTGATCACTTATTCCATACTGTCTTAAAATGGCCATGAGGCTTGAACAAATCATAGGAAGTAGATAAGTAATATTTAATATTGAGGAGAATGGACAGCTTTCTAGCTGAAACTTGAAAGTATTTCTAGCCCAAACAAAGTATTACTTTGTTGTTTATCTTGTTATTTCTATTTTCAAATCTTGGGGTTTCTTTAAAATAGGTATTTACTACAACAAAAAAAAGTGCACATGAATAATTTATAGTCAACTTTCCTTAGTTATTTGTATTGAGAGTATACTAATAAAAATACCTAACAAGAAAAAAAAAAAAAAAAAGAATTAAATAACGTTGTCTTTCTCCCCAAAGCATCATTATTAAAATATTAATATGTTGTATATCAGTAGCTGTTGTTAGTTTCTCTGCTTGATTATCTTTTGGTTAATGCTCATAAATTTAAATTCAGACATACTCAGTGCCTTTGATTGTTAGACAGATGTCAGTCAGCATTAGTGTATCAATTTTTCATCAGAAAATAGAATGCATGTTAAAACCACTTTACCAAACATGGAGTCTCTACGTGAGACCATATCATCAAATGCTAATTATATCCTGAAGATAAACATTAACTGGAAAAAAAAAAAAAAAAAAGCATCAAACTGTTTACAGAGCATGTGAATCTCAGCTGGACGTGAAGCTTCCTGCTTTCCTTCTTTGGTCTTATAGCTGCTTATGTAGACTGTAGAAATATCACAAAACTATTAAAGATACTTTAATTACAGATATTCTCCTGGCATGATCAGCTCAGGGTAAATACATCAGCATAAATAACTGGGTACCAGCCAGCAGTGGTGTGCCTATTCATGTTACATAGTTATAATAACACATGTAGCATAGTGAGTAGTGGAGTGTCAGTACTGCATGGTTCTATCTACTGCTGTGTGTGTATGTGGCCTTGTAAGAAAAGCAGGAATGAGGTCTGAAGGTAGGAAGGAACAGCACTGTCATCTGGAAGGCCCAGCCTGGCAAAAATGCTGCCCTATTTGAAAGGTGAGGGTGGGAAGGAACACCACAAGTGGTTCTGCTAGAGAGTTCCAACACTGTGACCCACTGAAGCTGCTCATATTTTGCAAAGACAAATTAAAGGGAAGTTTTAGCCTTTTACAGGACTTAAAGTCCTTTGAGCTGTATTAAAGAAATCATAGGCTGACACATCTTGTATAGTAGTAAAACCTTTGGGAGTTTGTAAACTCTTCAGGGTTTTCAGTTAAATGGCAAATCTGATGCACCATTTCACTGGAATTCTAAAGGTAATTCTGAAATGATGCTCAGCTGCTGTAATGTGTTGTTTTGCATTCACAATGTGAAGTGAAATGGAATTTAATTTAAAAAAAAAAAAAGGAAAAAGATTTTGAAGTGTTTTGGGGGGGGGGCTACTTATCTTCCTCCTAATTCAAAAATTAGTCGTGGCTGTCTTGTCAATTCATCAGTCCTTAAACCAAAAGTCCAAATCAGAATGTATTGTTTTCTCACCTAGCTTAGGAAGCATTAAGCATAGTGAATGGCTTTAATATACATTAAGGAAGAAATCCTTCTGCTTTCACAACAGAAAAAAAAAAAAAAAAAAAAAAAAAACACCAACTTTTTGGAGTTGGTGGTGACTTACACAATTTACCTTACCAAAGCTTAAAACTCTAAGCCATGATACAAGCTCAGTATCTGCCATAATTCTTAAAAAAAAAAATAAAAATTGAAAAAAAAATTCTTTAGTCTTTCAATATTATTCAATACATTTCAATGCACTTCAGTAACACTACAGCAGAGCACAACTTGCAGTGTTTGTGTTCCCTTGAGCTGTCTCTCTCTCCCACTCCCTCTCCCCTACACCATTTTGATTTAAAATTTTCTGGAGCCTATTTAGTTTATAAATAACCTTAAACTGTCTAACTGTTCACTAGCTTATCTGAATGGGGACAGCATTTTTGAAACAAATCTAGTTAACAAGACAATTAGCTTTTGCAATATTGCTCAGAAGCTTGGAAACCAACAGCTCACCATGATACAGATAGCAGTACAAAATGTTAATCCTACACTTAAGAGTGGTTCTATCAAAACTGTTTGCATTAGCAGCAAAGGTATTGTTTTCAAGGTTTAAAAGGTATTGTATTCAAGGACTACCTAAAATTGATTAATTCTCAAAAAGCAAAGGGATGAAAATATTTTTCAATATTAACCCACTTTACAAAAAAAAAAAAAAAAAAAAAAAAAAAAAAGAAAAACAACAACAAAAAAACAGGCTATTGCGGGTGTTGAAAAGATGGGGCTAAAACGAAGAAAATCCTTTTTCTTGCTTCCACAAAAGGCTTTGGGCCTAATTATTTTTAAGTATAATCCAGCCAACATCTTCTCATGCTTAGCTGCACTGAGTGACACTATTTGTGATGCCCAGTCTGCTGAAACTGAGCAGGTTGCTGTCAGTTTAAAAATGACTATAATAAAAGTGACCATGAAGATGGATCTTGTGATTTTGCGTTTCTAATCAGTCATCTGTGAAGAACACTTTTGCTTTGATTCAGCAGACTGGTGACAGCCATGATTGATAGTGCATGAGGATGAAAAAAGGTTATTAACTGTCTTCCTATTAAACTCAATGTATTACCCCTCTAGGTGCATCTCATACTTTAAGTTAAAGTACTTACTCAGGTAAGGTCAAGAATGAACTCTATAAACACAGTATCCATCCTGTTGTAGATGAACCAGGAACTCTAATGTTAAATTTTGAAAATTCAGCATTAAACCACGTCTGAATCTTGCTACCTTAATTACTGTGCAAGAGCCAAAAACTGAGCACACCTCTGTATGCATCTAACTAAACAGCCATAGACAAACAGTTTTTTGTGAAGAGGGGACAGGTGATTGTCTCTATGTGTTCGTGAATGCACTCACACACATACACAGGTATGTATTATTTTTACAGTATTCCCCAAGTAAAAGTTTGGATAATGTTATGCTATCAAAAGAGATGTGAAGTGTCTGTGTGGCTGAAGAGGATCTCACTCAGAAAACAGCGTTTTACCTGTCGATAGTTAACTTTGTTATTAACTGACTCCAGTGGGATTTTATAATTTATGAACACTTCCAATTAAAAGAAAATCCAAATGGTTAGCACATGTATAAAAATATGTATTTGCTGTCTTGTAACATTTGAGGTCTTTTTTTTTATATTTCAGTCTTTTTACAGATGAGCCTCACGTCAGTCAGCACTTAAAACTGCCTACCGAAAAAGAAAGAGGAAAATGACATATCTGTTCAGTTTTAAAATAAGTATTTGCTGAAACTCTGATTAATTTCCAAGGATGCCTCTAAGAAGAGATAATTTTACAGGATTCTATGGATAAAAGAGTGGAACATGCTTCCTGTCTTTGTTATTAACACTAGCACCAGAAACGAGCAGAAAAGGAAAAGTGCTCCTCGTTTTGTACGCAGGTTAGCAACAGTATAGATATATACACTTATTGGGGAATAAATGTTGAGTAAATATGTTTTATCCATTTTTTACAATTAGATCTTTAACAAATACTTCTTCATTAGCAGTGGCATTTTAGACATTGGCATGGATTTTACCTTTATGAATACATTTCAGGTGTTCTTTGAATTTATGTACACTTCATATTACAACAATTTTCTGTTGAAAATTATTAGACCAAAAGACGAAAAAACAATGGCTCTGACTGCAGCGTACACACTGTCCTCAGAAGGAATGCACAGATACACTTGTTTAAAATAAGCTCTTTCCACGTCATATACAAGATCTCCCCAGAAACGCACCTATTTCATATTTCCTTTCCAAATTATCAAAATGCACTTTTAAATTTAGTTTGCTATTTGTCCTTCATTTCCTCTCCTGAATTACATCAGAAATACTTCTGCACTCATTTGGAATCAGAGACGTGTCAGTGAGAAAAAGGAGGTTATTACATCCTAGACCATTTTCGGGAAGAAGAGAAAGGAATTTCCCTATCTTGACTATTCTGTAATACAGTTTCACACTCAAGGTCTGCAGTATGGATACGGATTTCAATTAGTTCAAGATGCTGTTGAATTTCAGTAGTCCCTTTTATTTTGAAACAAAATGTATAAAGGCATTCGTAGTGGGTTAAAAGGAATATGGAACAAACATAATCTGCCTAATACAACAACATTATCTCACAAGAAATGTTAAACAATCCTCTGAAAGATCCTTTATTTCTGGAAAGTGTGCCTTTCAGGTGCGGGCTGGGGAATAGGCACCAATTTTCCCTTCAGTAACATTTCTGCTTTATAATAAATTGCAATCCCGCTGTAGCCCCGTGTGGATTTACAGCTGGCAGGCTTTCTCTCTGACAATTTGGGGTCACTGTGGATATAGGTGAGCAATAATTTCAGGGGTGATGGGGATATTGACAGAATTTAACAGTCTAAGTTCCTGGGCAAATATTTGTAAAATGTACACTTCTGCATTGCCTTTTTAGTTAATAGGACTTTGGGATGGTATTGTTTGCCTTGTTTGTGGACTGCATTTTGTCTGGAAGTATCTCAGATATTTATTTCCATTCTATGCTTGTGTTGGTACTGTGCAATGTTTAAGCTAAAGCCGTCGTTCCTCCCTAAAGCACGTTTAAGCAAAGCAGAAAGTTATCGCTATCAGAGCTCAGCTCACAAATTGTGCGGAGTGCTTTTAGTAAACCAGAATTGTATGAGCTGGGGGGACAACAACTGCAGACACATTTTGGTTTGGGTATCCCCATAGGTGCCCATAGCAGGTGAACCACTGCATAAAACACAGAACACAGCAGCCCTGACCGCAGGGACATAGCAGCAGCCCTGGGCTCGCTCACAGAGAAGTGACTGGCAGGATGGGGCCTGTTCTGTTCACTTTGTGTATCTAAACCACAGAGGAAAAGGGACTCTAAACATACAATACCATACATTACACAGTGAAAATGTTTCAGCGAACATGAATGAAATTAATAAAGTGAATTTCTTCCTCTTAAAAGAACTGTCACAAGAACAAAACAGATCCCAAATAATGAAACAAAGGAGAGGATAGGGACTTGTAACCTGGAACAACCATTTCCCCAGATTAAGCTTTATTTTAAACCCAGAGCAGGCCTGAGACATCAACTCTTGTGGCACCCTTTGCTATGCTTTTTTTTTTCTTCCTGCGGTCACTACAAACACAGAAAGCAAATCCTGCAATAAACAGTCGGCTAAGGGCATGTGGCCCAACCAGGGCCATACAAAGGCAACACACACATGGCATATGTCATAGCTGGGAGCACACGAGTGGCTCAGACGGCGACGACCCTTCATCTAGATCTCACTCCACAGAATCACGGCACAATAAGGGAAAAGGACCAAAAGGGGGGAAAAAAAGGAAGGGGGGGGGGGAGGGGGTGAGGGGGATAAAACAGTCTCCTCAGCACACCTCCCACTCAGTAAACCAACGAGGGCAGGTAGAAGGCCGGGGAGGTGACCTCTCCCCGCAGAGAGGACTCCGCCGAAGGGCACGCACCGCTGGACAGGTTGCGCCCTCCAGCGCGGAGCCGCTGCGCGGGGCGCACATCTCCCGGCGCACCTGCCAGGCCCGGGGGTGGAAGGGTCGAGCCGGGCTTCCCCTCCTCCGCCTCCCCCTCTGCGGGCCGCCAGCCCCAGGGCCGCCCCAGCCCGGGGCATCGCCGCTCCGCCGCGCCCGGGCCCCGCGGGAGCGCACGGCCGCGGCCAGTCTCCGCACGGCGGGAAGCGGGTTGCCATAGCGCTGCGTGCGCGGCTCGGGGGCGCTGCCCGGCGGCAGCGGGCGGGGACGGGGGCGCGGCAGCGGGAAGCGGAGCGGCCGCCGCGCATCCCCGAGGCAGCAGAGGTTGCGGTGGGGGCTCCGCGGGGTCGCGCCGGGCCCCGCAGAGAGAGCGCGGTGGGAAGAGAGGGGCGAGTAATGAATTCCAGCAGAGAGCCGCGGAGGAAGCGCCTCTGCCATATTTAACATTGACCACACTAAAGATGTTATTAGCTAAGGGGGGGCGGGGAGGGCAACGGGGGATGTGATAAGGGAAAATAGATAATGACATATAATCCAAACCAGAAGTTTGAAACCAAGTTACTTCGCAGGAAAAGAGCCACAAGCTCTACTTCTTTCTCTCTCTCTCTCTCTCTCTCTCTCTCTTTTTTTTTTTTTTTTTTTTTAATGGACCGGGGCAGAAGGACAGGGAGATAAACTTGTTAGGGAAAGAAATATTCCTCTGGCAACCGGGTAAATAAAATAGCTGAGGAGAAACAGTGAAAGACAGGGGGGTAGGGAAACGCAAAGGACTCACTCTTATTTAGAAACCCCAAAGGAAATTGTAAAGTAGGAAATGAAAAGGAGGAGGAGAAACATTTCTGTGGTAAATTAGAGGGAATGAAGATTAGCGGGAGAAGAGAGGGAAAGAGCTGCAGAAGGTCTCGAATCGAACAGCGCTGAAGATGAGCCAATGTTTAAAATATCCCAAGTGAGGAAAGAGAGCGGTGCGCTCATCTCCCCGGCATGGGCGTGCGAGGGGGAAATGAGCAGGGATAATTACTAAGATAGCACATGGCCGGGGGAGCCAATCCAAAATAAGAGGTGAATTTAGCTGGTGAGGACAGACGTGAAAAGGGCTGGAAGAGAACTTAGACAGACGGAGACCTGAGAGGATAGGGAGGGAATTAGGGGAGGAGAAAGGCTCCGAGAGCACAGGGAAACTTCGAGGAGCGGCTGGATGGGGTGGAAACAGCCACGGCAGAGATGGGGAGAGAGCCTGAAAGTGTGGTAGCGAGTAGAAGGGAAAAATTGGGAAGAACAGATCAATCTGGGAGAGGGAGAGGGAATGGTGGGAGCGGATGGGGAGAAAGAAGGCAGGAGCGGAAAAGTGGGGGAGAGGGAAGGAGGGACGGAGGGAGGGATGTGGGGAGAGAGGGAAGGAGGCAGAGGGAGGAGACAAGGGCTGAAGGCTCCCAGCCCGGGGAAGGTGCAGCAGCGCTGAGTGAGAGAGCTCACTCCGAGGGTTAGGTTGGATTTCCAGAGCTCTTAGAGCTCATCGACCAGCCCGCTGGAGTCACTATTCAACCCGAGTCCCAAACACACGCCTCACTAACTACTTTACAGCCACTTTCATTGATTTTCTTTATCAAATAAACATAATACCCGTTACAGCAACACTTCCTCTTCGCGCAGCCAGAATGCCACAAGCTCTGATTGCTGCATTTCTCCGGCTTGCAGCTTCCCACCCTCCACCCCTAAATAAATTGTGTTCTTTCACTTAAATGCTCAAATACATTATTGCTCGCAGAATTTTGCTGTAATCTGGGAAATGCACAGCAAGCTAGGCGAGCCGCTTAAATTGAAAGGTTCAGGGTCCCCATCCCCACGCCTTGGAGTGGAGGCACACGTTTGGTCCCTCCGTTTCAGGAGTATCATAGGTATTTACATACTTATTTTCTGCTAATAAGCGGTAACTTAATTTAGAGGGCGTCAAAGTGAGCTCTCCCGCCTGAAAAATACAGAAAAGAATTAACGCAACTCGAGCAGCTGCACCCAAACTGTCACTTGATTTGAGCATCTCAGCCTCCAAACTCAATTTCATTAAAAAAAAAAAAAAATCCCTTAAAAGTAGCCCCCTTCAAAAGCTGTTTTTGAACCAGGCTCTTCCATATATGTCAAAGGGCTGTTGAATTATTCATTATTATAATTACTATCATCATTGTCATTATCCCTTTCCATGTGGAAATAATTTTATTATCGTAATTTGATATCTGAAGAATTTCCTGTTAGTCGTTTGATAATCTTTTTTTTTTTTCTACTGAAAAGAAAAGTTTTGTTTATAAATGAGAGGAAAATATTTTAAATGCTTTTATGTTTGCCATAGATTTCCGTTTATCTAATCGATCAGAATGCCAATAAATCGATTAAAGGTTTAGTGTTTTACAAACAACCATTTTGTGCTTTTTGATTTTACGTTCAGAATGATTTTAATAAAGCTAATACCTTCTCTGGGCGTCTGTTCCCCCCAAACCTAATATTCCGTCATTTCTATTATTTACAGTTGCAATTTAAAGTGTTTCTAATGAGAAAAATAAACGCGAATAAAAGGAGGAAATCATCTGTATAAATTACTTTGTGCCTGTGGTCAGCATATTTAGGCAAAGCCCTTAAAAATCTTGGTGAATTATATGCGATCATACAGTGATTGCGGAATATTAAATTAAACTTAGATAAATCCGCATTGAAGGAGGCAGCACCCAATCCTGAATTTATTTCCCATTTTCTATAACAGCATCACTGCGCTCCTCTCTTTGCAATGACAATGTGCCAAATCTAGGCATTTTGAAAACATTTTCCATATGCTTTAACTGGAGACTGATAGACAAAGAAGAAAAGGAGATGGTCTTTTTTCTCTTGAGGTATATTTCCTTTAACTTTTCCTCCAACCTTTTCTGATCTTCATCATTTTTAAACAAAAGTTTGAAAATCATTAGGACCTTTTTTTTATTTTTTTCCTTTTTTTTTTTTTTTTTTTTTTTATCGCGTAATCAATTCCTGAACTGTAGAGTTTCAGTTACGCTTTAATGCAGGACTATAGGACTGTCAGTGCTGTACCTTGGCGGACAACATTTTGGGGAGAAGGCATTGATTCATGTAGCTTTCGCTCGCTGCTTTTTGTAATTAAAGGTGGTTTTAATTATACTTTTTTTTTGTAAGTCAGATCAGATGTGCTGCTTGCTGGCTGGAAGGATTTCTTTTCTTTTAACGGTGCTTTTAATTTATGTGTAGTTTTTACGGATAACACAGAGGTGGTGGCTTTTATTTAGCTGTAAAATCCACACGTTTTCTTTGAAAACTTGGCTCCTTGGGCGAAAATAACTTTTGCTGGTTGCTTTATAATCGCTGTTTGTCGCAGAGGTAGTTTAGCATATTGTCTGCACAACAAAGATTCCTGCTTTATTGGCAGGGTGAATTGTTGGGTTTAGATATAAATATTTCATAACTTTCCTCTTTCTGCAGTAAGATCGGCAGTTTTATTGGCTTTTTCTCGCTTTTTGTCTGCCTTTCTACCCGAACCGTTTGCTTTCTGAAGTCCCTTTTTGTCCTTTTCCAGGAGAGAATGTAAAATTTTTCCCTTGGATATATCACCGCTGGAAATATGCTCTTGGGCTTTCTGAAGGGGATGGGGGGGAGCGCGGCGGTAAGCGGTCGTTTTCCTCGATTTGCATAAGAGCGAGCGAAGTGCCTGTGAAGTTGGTGAATTGCTATTGTTTGGGGCTAGTCCTGACTGTTTTTGTTTATAAACACTGGGGTGGTTGCCGGGAGGGGAGGGAGGTCAGAGCGCTGTCAAAGCGCTGACCTCTGAAAGCCCAGAGGGCGCCTGGCTCCTTCACCCTCTCCTTTCTCTCTCTCCCTCTCCCTTTTTCTTTCCCTTCCCATCCAAGGCCAGGAGCTCAGGTTCAGGGCATTTAATCCCCTCGATCTGCCCAAGAAAGGAGCTGAAAAAGGGCTGTTAAGGCTGCGGAGGAAGCGCCGGCAGCAGGCTCAGACCTGGGAGGCTTTTATTTATAGTAACGTCCGGGTGCGCGTTTTGTGCGGCTCCAGCCAAAATAACAACAGCAGGGGAAAAAAAAAAAAGCCAAACGGGACCGGCACTATTTAGCTCAGAATGTTATCGAGGTGTCTGTGTTATGCTCGGGTGTGATTTTTTCTCTTAGGTGTCCGCTCGTTGGGCGCACTTGCGGGAGGTGAATGCCAAACGTGGGGCAGCGGGGGCAGGATCGTACCGCGGTGTATTGTTGCTAGTTTATTTCTTTTGCGAACAAAACTTTCTAGGAATCGGAGAGGAGATTTGGGGTCGCTTTTCCTCTGCCCTCTCTCTAACCCCCCCTTCTCCCCCCCCTCCCCCCTTATGGTGCCCTTATAGTGTGTACCGGAATGTGTTTGGTTTATTAGGGGGGAGGGAGGGGAAGGGGGGGGGGGGGGGGGGGGGGGTATTAACAATAGATTGGTATAAGTGATACCTGCAAAGAAAGAAATAATTAATAAGAGTCAAACGCCTTGGGTTCAGAGTCAATTTCATCTCGGGGAAGGAAAAGAAATAAAAAAAAAAAAAAAAAAAGTACAAGAGATTGCTATCAGGTTTAAGTATGTTTTGAAAAGAAGTTGCTGAGTTAAACAAAAATGTTAGTTAACACAGTGCCTTTGTCAAATAGCCCCCGGGAGGAGAAGAGACAACAAAAAGGAGAGGCGGTGGGGGCTGGGGATCTGAAAGTGTCTGTGCCTCAGATAAAGGGTCTGTAACGCTGCAATCTTGTAATACCTCGTTTCAAACTGAGCTCATCTATAGACTTAGGGAACGCAGTCAAAAGACACGGATCCCCTTTCCCTTGGGCTGGGGTCTGGGGAGAGGAGGAGGTGGGGGGAAGGGGACGTTTATTAGAGAATTATGTCGCTTTATTAAAAAGGGGAGCGGCTGCGGCTGTAATTATGCAGATCCTGTGCCCCTGTATGTCCGCAGCGCAGATTTAGGGAGTGAAATGAGCTTGGCGGAGAGACGCGGTGTAATAGAGCCCGCTCCGGGCTGGGATCTCTTTGTCTATCACAGAATGGTCAGTGTCGGGCTCCGGCCCGCACCAGCTCCCCAGGCCAATAAGTTTTCCTTGTGGCTGAGCTGGAGGTGGCGGGAGGACAGAGAGGGCTGTTTTGTTTGGGCTCTTTATGATTTTTCTCCCCCTTTCCTCTCTTTGAAACGTAACGTCATTATCAGAGCTTTTGTGGTTTCAACAGGAGGCTCGGAAAAAAAATAAAAAAAATAATTAAAAAAAAAAATCCCCAAACGTGGTGTAACGGTGCCTGCAGGAGAAGTTCGGAGAGGGTGGGCGGGGGGTCCGCTGAGCCCGGAGGAGAGGAGCTGAGAGGTTAGGCGAGAAGTCTTCGGGGGCGATCAGCTGAGCGAGAGAGGGAGGAGAGAGGGGAGCGGGAGTCGCGCCGCGCTGCTCTGCTCCGGGCCGGGCCGGGCCGGGCCGCACCGCGTGGAGTTCGCCCGCCGGCCCGCAACGCACCGCACCGCTCCGCTCCGCTCCGCACCGCAGCCGCGCGGGTTCAGGTCCCCCTCGGCCACCTCCCCCAACCCGCGCCGCGCTCCGCTGTTATCACATCCCACAAACCTGCTGCTGCTGCCTCCCGGAATTAACCTTCTTCGATTTTTTCCTAGCTACGTGGCGATCCCCGGGTTTCTTCTAAACTGTTAACATCCCGTAGTGCCTC
>JAPSGF010000011.1:4357815-4372815 GCA_035772895.1 Perdix hodgsoniae
GAAAAAAAAAAAAAAAAAAAAAAAAAAGAGAGAGAGAGAAAAAGGTCATAAACAGCGAGCAGGCAGTTCGATCCCTGCCCTATCTGACTGCTCGTGCCAGAATCAAGTGCATCCCTTCCCATCACGGCGGCTAATGGCAGACGCGTCCCTGCTTCCCCTTCTTGCCATATGTGAAATTTCCTGCAAAAATACTAATAAACTTTCCCCCATCCGATGCCAACTTACGGCGGTGCCCCTCCACTCCTCCCTTCCTTCATCTTGCCCCCCTCCTCTCCCAGCCTCCCCCAGCAGCAGCACCAGCAAACGCCCGGGTTGGTATTTCTTTTGTTACCTGCGAGCCGGGCGGCTGGGGTCCCTCCTCGGCTGCTTAGGGCACCGGGTCCAACCGGGAGAGGAGGCACAGCAGTCGGGTTCAGCCCGTTTCACCTCAGCGCCGTCCCGAGGAGGCTTTAGCCACCATTCAATAACACACCCTCCTCCTCCTCTTCCTCCTTAGGTACCAAGGCAGAGATCGCAAACATAACACCCCCCTCCCCACCAAAAAAAAAAAGCCAACCAAAAGACAACTTGCCAGGCTGAAGATGGTGGATTTACATTAAGCCAGACACAGGCAGGTTCACTCAGGAAGTCTGACCATCCCGTTTTCTGACAGTTGCATTTCCTCGGCTCCATTCCGTCCTCCTCTTTTCTTTTTCTTTTTTCTTTGCTTTTCTTTTTTTTTTTTTTAATTCTCTTTTTATTAGCCTCGTTCCATTTTTAATCGAGGATTATGTAGTTGGCAGGAGGACAGTGAGAAGGAGAGTGGAAAGAGAGGGCTCGTGTGCTTTTGGGGTGGTTGCTGTGAGGGTTTTTTTTTTTTTTTTTTTTTTTTGTTGGTGTTTTTTTTTTTTTTTTCAATTGTGTTTCTCCTGGATTTTCAGTGGCTCGATCCTTGGAAGCGGTGCTGGAGTGTTTAAAAAGATCATATGTAGCATTATATTTTTAGTTTGGTGGTGGATGGATGGAAGAGGTAGTGAGAAGCCTTTGCAGCCCTGCCTGTTGTTGGTTAGATTGAGGCAGAGACTTGGCTGCGATTGGGACGCGACTGTGACATGGGCATCGATCGCTTCCATTGAGAGCAATGCAAAAACACAGCCTGGGTATGTAACACTCTCAGTGCCATCAACACTTGTTTTACTTTATATTTACTGGCAAAACTGACAGAACGATCCGGAGTGCTTTTCTTTGAAATGAGGAATACAAACGTTTGGCTGGGAAGGTGCACAAAGAAGACTGTGGAAATAAATGGGGGGCTGAAGGTTGGGCTGGGGGGGAAAGCCTTAATCATCATTGCTCCACTTCCTATTCATCTGACTGTATTTAAGGAGTTTCTCTCTTTTCTCGACTCGGGGATCCTACTAAACTGGTGGAAATGAAAAAAAATCAGACAATCAACCTTGAGGGAATATCTGCTAGTTTTCAAGGTTTGCGGTTTCAGCCGGTAGGAAGGCACACAACATAAAAGATGGCTAGCCAGCTGTTTTAACCTCTTGCACCTGGCTCCAGATCTGGGGCTCACTAGGATTATTCAGTTATTCGTGCTATCTGTGCCTGAATATTTATAGTGTACGATCTGGAGATCCACACAGTGCATTGTAGCATCTCTTTATCCTTTAGTCGTGGTGGTTTTGGACTTCGTCAACATAAACATGTATTCAATAGTTTTCATTTTTATGATAATGAACATAGAGGGTCAATGAAATATAGAGGGAAAAGTCGTAAATCTGCAAAAGTGAAACCTACCCAAGGAACAAAGAAAGGTCAGGTAAACCATCTGTGTAAGTCACAGTAATAGTACCTGCTGTTTGGCTTATGCAGTGATACTGCTTTATTATTCTCTAAAATGAAACTTATCCACTAGATCAAGCTAAAACTAAAAGAGAGCTGTGGAGATGATAAATGGTGTTGCGTGTGTCTTTCAGAACAGGGAGATGTTTTTGTTCCTAGGTTTTTGAATAGTTCAGGTTTATTTGTGAAGATGGTGCACCAGCAAAGATCATATAAAGGGGGCCGAGAAAAATCACTGTTTAATATTGCAGAATTTACTGCTTCCATTCTGACCATGAGCCTAAATTTACACAATGAAATTTGATTATCTCTAATAACAATATTAGATCCTGCACTGGATGGATGAGAATTGAGGTGGTTTTGTTGATTGCAAGGGTTTAATGTTGCATTTCAGAATCTGATGTGGTTTAGCCTCCCTTCCATTAACTGGAAAACCCCTGAGGTTTTACAATTATTTCTTAAAGATAATACATTTAAGATTGCATTGGTAGGCTGAAGAAAAGTCATAAAGGCAAGAAGGGAAGCCCTTAATAACTCTTGAGATTCAGACATGTTCAGCAGTTAGATTGGCTCTGACTTCACCAAGGGTCGACAATGTGTCATTTCCATGAAGCCAAATTGCCCTCTGCCTATATGATATTAATGTGCAAATCAATATTTCAGGGATTAAATTTCCCTTCTTCATTTTTTATGGTTTCTACCTCAATAAGTCTCAAGTCTATTAGAAGAGGCTGGATGATTTAAAATCTTTCACTGCAGAATGGCTTGTCGTAGCCTTGTTTCACAGACCGTTTTTGGATTTTCGTTATAAAAGACGAAAGACATTCCAAAGAAGTTGATAGTCAATATAGGGACATGCTCACTGTTGTAAAGACATTGTTCGATTAAGAGCTAAAAAGGTATTGGAAATATAATATATGTGTTTTTATAATATACATTCATTCTGCTGCTTTAAAAATATTGTGTTAATCACCTATTGATTTATTTCAAAATCGATTGAAGCTTCTTTCTTATTAGTGATTTGTTCAGCATTCTTCAGCATTGTTGTTAATTTCCTTAAGCAGCATGCATGAATTAATCTACTAGTAGAATGTGTTTTCAGTTTTCTTTGAAGCATACTTAAAACCAGGCATTTCTACCTATTTAAGATGAGTGGTGTGAACAGCTTAGTATTGTTAGGAGAGCAGGGCACTTCGGACTCAGCATTGTTTTAATGAAGCTCAGGGGCATTTTGTAAATATTTTATGATTTCTACTCAGATGCTTATCAGCAATGTTTATGAAAGGTTTCCACTGAATATTCAGGATCAGTTAAAAATTAAAATGGAACTATCTGATCTGGAAGGAAGCAATACATGACAGAAAATTTAGGTCAAAATATGAGGTTGTGACTTTATCACATAATCTTGGGAAGGCCCTACTGTCTATCATTTAGTGTTGTTTTACAGTCTTAGACCATCTGGACCAAGTTCCGCACAGCTGCATGAATTTCATATGTGATAGAACATTTTTTCCATTCAGTGTGAAATGTTCCTTCCTAAAAACGTACACCAGACTCGCTTAATTTAGTCTGCTAAAAGAAATGCACATGAAAAAGGACAAAAGGCTCTTTAATCTCTGCAAGCTGTTTGTTTTTCTTCAAGATTCCTGTCTGTTTGGGTTTGAAAAGTCATGTTTATTGAGCTGATGATTCTGAGGTGTGACATTAAAATAATATATGATTTTTGTGCTAGTTTCTGCTCTCCTAGTTAATTTGCAGAACTACTTTTTATGCCTGTCAAAACACATAGTTAATCTATTCTTATTTACAATTAATCTCAATAAAATTAATCTTAACTATGCCTTAGTCAGTAGCTTAAAATATCTAATTATATTCAATTAACTGCTGTCATAGTAATTAACACTGCTTAATTGCCTCTGCATATATTTATGTAAAGCTCATTAGTTACTGCTTGCTCTTTTTTTCCTTTTCTCCTTCCCATTTTTGTGGCTCTCAGAGCACTGACACGAAACCCAGGGCAGGTTTTTGACAATTTGCTTCTTGAAGGATCTATGACAATGGCAGCACATGTGTTTGTAGCATGTTATGTGCATAAATATTTATGTTTTCATCTGCAAAAGGAGTACCAGAACTAGGTCTATAAAGAACTTCCAGCCCTCCTTTCCTCCTTCTCCCCCTTTTCCTACCCAGCACATACAAAAATGTTTTCTAGCCTTGTTGATAGAAATATGAGAAGCCAGGTTAAGCTTTGTGTTTACAAATGAAGAGCTTTTCTGCATCTGCCTTGGGGCTGTACCCAGAAGGCAGAGCTTTGCTGCTCCGAATTCATTCAAAGGGTTAAAGACTTGGCCAAGGTTCAAACCGAGAAGCGCCCAGGGAAAGTGCATGTGAATATGTACAAGTTTCATGTAATTAGTGCTTAATTATATTAACATATGCAAATTGTCAACTTAGGAGCTTGTTGAGCTGGCAAAGATCAGCCAGGCACAATTGCTGTATTGTTCTGAAACAATAATGGATTTCAAGTTGGATTGTGAAAACACATAACTAGCTATCTAATTTAACTCATACCATGGTGAAATTTCATTAGTCTCCATGGAGACTGGTTTAATTGTGCTGACTAATGTTCTGGGCTGCAGAATGTCCTAAAAAGAAAGCGTTGTTTGCCTAATCCACCTTACAATGACACTTGTTTGTACATGTTTCCCTTGTGTGAGAATTTGCATATGCAAATAAATAGTTTCTCTGCCCCATTTGTCATGGCTGTTCATTACCCATGAAGAGGACATTGTTACTAGGCTGTTACTGAGTCTCCCAAGACAGGATAGTGTCAACCAGTCCAGCCACATTCTTTCATAATTTGTTTCTGATTAATAGACCAGAGTGAGGCTCATTCTATTCAGGCCTCTGCAAAGGGAAGGTCAGTTCTGTCACTGAAAAGAGTTTCCGCAGCAACTGAAGTTTTTGCTCTCCCTCCCCCACCCCCTGCTCTCTCTGGCTAAAATAATCATATTTAAAATAATGTATTCTCGCTCTAAGGAATACCTCCGCTAATAATCTCTAGTTTCCTAAAGCAAAAGATAGGAAAATAAAGGAGATTCTGGTATTGGAATATTAATCCTGTTTTTGACAGAAAGGTAAACTGATATAATTGCTTTTCAGTCGAAGGAATGGGGGTTTATACAAGTGTGAAAGCATCGGAAAAGGATTAGCATTTTTTTGCATAATGAAAAGCTCTGTTGAATAGGGCACTGAATGGTTGACTGAATGACTGAGATGAAAGGAAGATGAAAATGCAGGCTCCTCTTTCTTTATGCGTATGTTCAGCTCTCCCTGAAGTTATGTTTGTCCAAGACTTGAGAAAACAAGCAGGAGCTCGGATTTCAGCAACTTTTTAAGATGCCCCGAGTTTCCATCATCATGTGAAGTAACGCGTACGAGAACAGCGTAGCGAAATGCTGATAAACCCAGGTTTGGATGGAGAGGAGTTCCAGGAACATGACAGGCAAACCAAATATTGACTATTGGGTATCGAGGACTCCCAGCACCTCGCCTGGGGAGCAGAACAAGGGAGGAGGGGGCCGGCAGGGAGAGACGGACTCGGTTTAAAAGTTGCCAATGGAAATTATGCATCAACGCGTAATAATCTAATAAAGTTTGGTATTCAAGGAAGCGAGGTTTAGTCCATATCTGTTTTAATTATTAAACTATTTCTCTTTTGGAAAAACTTATGAATTCTGACTCAGTGCTAAGTGTTTAAGTGGTTTGTACAAAGGCTTTCTGGGGAAAATATTACTCTCTTGCTTCAGCTTTTAAAATAGAGAAAGCGTACCAAAACAGAAATTGATGCATGCATACAGCAAGCAGGGTGTTCGGCAGGGCTGCATCCCTGTACTCAAGTTGTTCAGAATTGTTCGGTTCAGGTAGGTTCAGGCCTCCTACAGTCAGTGCAGTATCTGACTTCAGCCACAGCAGAATCAGGCCCTCAGACACGGCTGCAACTGGTTAGCTGTTGACAATGTGATCAGTGCTTCTAATTATGTTCTCTCAACAGTAATTAGGGCAGTTAAAATACCATAAGTGTTGAGCCACTTTTGAAAGTGGGAAGTGGTTCTTTTGTATGTATGTAAATCAAATGCAGTGTGAATAATTATTTGTATGTATGCATATTAAATAAGTTTGGTGGTTTGGGTTTTTTTTTCCTCTTTTTTTTTTTCTTTTTTTTCTTTTTTTTCCTTTTTTTTATCTTTTTTTTTTTTCAGGTCAACATAATTACTGATTTAGAGCTATGGGAGGAAGACTGCTGATAGTTAAAGTAAATTTTAACTTGTTCAGGGTTTTAGGGTTTTTGTTTGTTTGTTGAGTTTATAGGATATGTATTTGTACATGTTTGTTAGCTCAGCATTAAATTTGATAATATTTTAACAGAGACACTTCAGATAAATTAGAATTGGTTGTGGATAAATGAAATTAAACTGCAAACGTAAAAAGAGGTTGGTAAGAGTGAAGTAAGAAAAATGGTCTTTTTTAAGACAAAGTTTAAAACTTTTGATGGGGCTTGAGAATGTTTTACTACTAGCTATGAAATTCCTTAAAACTCCTTTTAAAGGAACATGCTTATGGGATATTCTTTTATTCTGGGAACAGCTTATTAGTGTATTTCCATAAGAAGAATGTGTTAATTTAAGAAATAAATTCATTTATATTTTAAAATATTGTTAACCAAGCACCATGTGTTGTCTCTGGCAAGGTTCCAGCCACTGTAGAATTGGATAACACATGGGTTAATAATAACTGATGTGATGTCTGCATTCTTACTGAATGGGCAGAAACCCAGCAAACTGAGTTTCAAGATTTTACAGAATAAGATGTAATGCAGAAAATGTTCATGTGAACGGATGCATAGATAGAAGAAACTAGAAATAGTTTGATGGTTGCTTTTACCTGGTAGGTCCTGTTGGGTTGCTGTTGGGATTATTATTAATTTATTGATTAGAAGAGAACTTGTTTTGCAGAAATAAGGGGATTTATTTTGTCCTTTAATACATGCCTTTAATACACACTGCTGTACCTCTTTTAGCAGTCACGCTGTAGGTCATTTATACCTGTATTTCTGCTATTTTTCTAGCTTTTATTTATCTCTAAACTATACAGGAAAAGTTTGTGCCAGGCTGAAATATGGTAATCTTGAGGACTGACATTTTCTGCTTCAACAAAATATTCTAAAGAATAGTTTAATCAAGTTTTATGATCAAAATAAAAATTTGCCATATTGAGATACTCTTCTATGTGTTCATATTACTCAGCATCAGCTTTAAATTAAAAAAAAAAAAAAAGAAAAGTAATTTAGAGATTAATTTGTCAAAATTATAGTTTATTTGCTTTAGGTCCTTTTGGGAACAATTTGAAATGTGCCCAGAACCTGGGATTTCTTTACAACAGACAACCTTAGCAGAGTTTTGGCACTCACACTGATCTGATAGGCTGTACCAGCTCCTAAGTAGGTGTTGTAGGTGCTCAGGTCAATAATTAATAAACTAAATGCTGTATGTACATGATAGACCATGGTGATTCTGGTAACATTTACCATATAAGCTGCAATGCTTTTTTATGGACAAGTGTTGAGCACCCTAGACATGCATCTAAAATTGGATTTAAGTAGAGAAATATTCTGGTTCTAAAACAAAGAAAACCTTACAAAATACTTATGCCAACGTGAGTAAGCCTGGGACACAAACTCAAAAGGAACTAAAAAATTAGAACTCGATTCCTGTTCACTCTCTGCTGTAATAACAATAATTCTTCTGAAAGAGAGGGAGATATATGGATGTAAAACGGGCAAGGGTTGATATAGGTATACAAGGCATGAGGCCTTCAGTCACCAGCAGAAAATAATCCCATAAAATCAAATTTTAAAGGTTTCACTTCTTTTTGCATTACCATTTCCAAGGACGATGTGCTTAGTGCAGGAGGTGCCACAGTGGTTGTAAGAAAGGGGCTTTGCAGGGACTCTGGCAGAGGTGTCTCTGCTCCTTCAGCAGATAACAGCAGAGCTGAGGGGCTGGGAGCAGTGGCTGCTGAGGGCTTGCTCCTCCCTGTTTTGACATCGAGGCTCCCTTATAGAGAAATGTGCCTAATCTGAGGTGACAAGGCACCTGTCACTAGCAGTGCTTCAATGTTTGGGGCACTGATGGAAAACTGGAATAATCCCAGTTATTTCTGCACTTGTTCCTGAGTACTGTGGTAGAATAGATTGGAATAAACACTTTTTTGAGGAAAGCAAAGACAAAACTTCTTGCTCTTCACTTGCTGGGGTCGATCCTCTGACTTTTGATATTCAGAGAGCCAATGTTTTCCTAAGAAGGGGGGGGGGTATCTTGCATTTACCAAGTTATGTGACCATTTCAAACACAGGTGGTTTTTCCATGTGTGAAGACATGGCTGCCCACCTTCAAATCAGAATTTATCTGTATTTTAATGTTTATTGCTCTGTATGACTTACCTTCTAGAGAAAATAAAGGTCTAAGTGAAAAGTAGCTCCTTAAGCAGGGAACTTATTCCTGTGAGTTTCACTTTGATGCTTTATATATATATATAGTTATAGATTTTGTTTACAGCACTGAGGGTTTAAATTAAAGAAGATGTAACATCTCCAAAATAAATTATTTAGCTACGTGGCAAATGTCACCCCTCAATCATTGAATTCCTTGGAGTTTTATGAACTGCTTGCAAAAAAAAAAAAAACAAAAACAAAAAAACCCCACGAGATCAGTGTGCTTGCCATGCCACTGTGGCCAGCTGTGGGCTGGGTGCATCGCTGCTGCTGTGTAGCAATGTGCTCAGGGCCTTTTTCCAGCAGGATCAACTGACTGATTGCTGTAGGGAGACAAGATATGATTTCTCATCCGGTTGTTTCAGCTCCACTAAGAAGCATTGCTGGGGCTGTTTTAAGTCACGAGTGGCCATGCCTGTGGATTTCTCAGTGCTGGATGCTTGATGCTTCGTTCCCCCAGCACTGCTGCAGTTTCCCATTTTGACTGAGGGCCTGGTCCAAAGTCCAGTGTTGCCTCATCGATTCCTCTCGGCCCTGGATCAGACCCTCGTACAGAAGAGTGCCATCTGCTGAGGCGCCTGCCGCAATTCAGCGCTGCCGGGCGGCCCGGCCCCAACCCGACCCCGGCCCGGAGCCCTCGCTGAAATCACAGGGCAAGAGCGCAGCGGTCACAACTTTTTCCCGAGTGGGTGTTGGAAAACAACGAGAGACAATGGAGTCCAAAATGTTAGTATTTAAATATAGCAGAAAACTGGGAGTCTGACGATAGCTCAGCTACTAGGGAGGAAATTCAGCCATCTGGAGCTTGTGACCCATCCAGACAGGGGTGGGGTGGTAGGGGGGAGACCTTAAAAATGAAGGATTTCATTGAGTGTTGAAATTTCTTCTTTGAGCAAGCTGCTGCCTTGCTGCAGCACGGGTCTCAGAGTGGTTTTGTGCATCAAAGACGTACATACCGAGACACCTTGCTTCTTGCCACAATCTCATGTTAACAATAATGTTTCTGCACCAGATTACTTTGGCCTAGCTCTGGGTTTACTGGTTGATTTTAGTTTGTTTTTCAGTGATATCATTGTTTACAAATTGTTTTTTTTTGTTTGTTTTTTATTTTTATTATTATTTTTTTTTTTGGTGAGGCTGTTTGAATTTTTTATATACACATAATGGCAGTGATCTATAAACATTCCTGTGTTCAGCTCTGCAGAAGGGCTGAATCTGCTCTCAACAATTTCATTATTATTATTCTTAACATGATTTTAGCAACTGGATGCAAAGATATTCAAAATCTTTTAGGTTCATTTAAAAATCTATGCAATTTAAACAAACGCTGAATTGTGTAAATGGTTTGTCTGGGAATTACTTAGGCTGCACAGCGTAATAACATTTTATTAGCTGTCATTTGTTTTCTAGGAAGAAAATGTTGATTTTTATGTTGTGTGTTATGTGCAGACTTGGCACTGACATGGGACAATCCCCAAACACGAATTTCTGAAAAGGTGGGACAGTAGTTGCCCAAAAGGTGAAGACTTGAGAAAAATTGGGGTGGGTCATTTCTTTCCTGAAATGAAGCAGGGTACAGATTAGGAGCCATTAAGGTTTGCCAGGAGTTGCTGGTCATAGAAGCCTGTTTAAGTGCTCACTGTCAACAAGGAAATCATGGGCAGCACTTAAAGTGGCTCACCTCTGATTTATTCATAAACCTCACACGAGCACTTGGCTTTGTTCTTGCTCTGGTAAGGGGGAACTGATGCCAATAAGAACAGGAATAAAGAGCTTCTTGCATGGTCCAAAAGTGAATAGCACTTTATCTCAAAGCATGACCTCCATTCCCAAGATCTGTTGTGTTACAGTTGACTCCTTCTAGATGTGTATTCTCGGATGAATTGCCAGAAGAGGTTACAACAAATATATACTTTGTAAACCCTCTAGATGTAACAAGAACTGTGTAACTGGAACTGAAGTTCTAACTTGACAGAAAGGTTGCAACATTTGTTGTGAACTGACAGATACCCGCTTCAGACAGCATTTTATGCTGGCGTTTTTAATGTGAGTCAGAAAACAGTGTGATTATGTGGCTGTGATTCAAGTGAAAATTTTATGTTCTTTAAGGGATTCATTTGAAAAATATATTCGGATGCATGCAGACACAGAGACGCAAGCGAGTTCTGAGACAAAAAAAAAAAAAAAAAAAAGACATAATTTTTAGGCATATTTGATTGCTGTTGCTGTATTTTTGTTTCTCTAAAAAAGGCAAAGTAGTGCTAGCAGTCCAGGATGGGGGAAGGGACCTTTCAAAGACGGTCAACTGCCATGTTTGCACTGGGGCAGAGGTTGAGTACAGTTACTTAAATCCCCAGAGAAACATTTAGTTAACGCTGGTCTCTTTCTGATCCCGTCTGAGTCTGGTTTTCTTTTCTGCTTTTTAATGAAGTTTGTTTGTTGCTATGTTTAGGTTATGTTTTTAGACTGACTTGCATTTTCACAACAGATTTGACCAAAAGAGTCATAATGGAAGACAGTGATGAGAGTTAATGATACGTCTTTGATAAAGCAGTCCTCGTGTGCAATCTGATCACAGCCATCAGCTCATTTGTCATGGCTGAAGTGAAAATGTCAGGACCAATGAGTGTATCAGTGCTGAAGGGGGCGAAAGGGCTTTTGGAGACACTTTTGTGCTGGGAGTGGGCCACAGCTTAGATGCAGCTCTAGGGAAATACTGGGATTAGCCAACTCTGTGCACAAATCCCTAGCATAACAGAATTAGTTGGGAAAATGAAGTTTGTTAGGGAAAAAAAAAAAAAAAAGGTCTGTAGAACTGCTGTAGGCTGCAGACCAGGAACTATGCAAAACAGTGAGGCATTTTATTAAAATAACTTTAGTGATGTGCTTTATACACATTCTAATATGTATGGCATTTTGTAGCCAGCAACAAAACCCCTTTTAATGCACTTTGCATATGTATGCTTCAAGAAAAAAATAGTGCACGTAAAATAAATATGGTTTTCACTATCTTAAAATAAGGTTTTCTGAATTTAACACCGAACACGGAGAAAACAACTTATTTAAATACCAACCAGTGCTGCTGATGTTTTTGCATAGGTTAGTTCAAACAAAAGCTCAGGGCAATCTCCCTGCTGTAGACTTCTTTTTGCTCTGAAGGTGTAATTCATGCCATAGGAGCATATTGCTCACTAAACTAGGACTCTGGTCTATCTAGATTCTTTTTTCTGGTCTGTAGAAGATGTTTCTGAAGATTTTCACAGTAGGCAGATGAGGGGTAACCTCTTGTATGTGCCTGCCTTGCCATGATTACAAATACAAAATTTTTAGATCTCTGAAGAACCAGATTTAATTTTGTTTTCCACATTCACTATAAAAACTCTTGATAGTTTTAGCAGATGATTTCAGTTTTCTTTGTTAACTTCAGTACATTCATATTCTTTAACAGTATCCTGCAGCAGTGAGTTCTACTGCTTAATCCCTCTGCAGCTCTCATCATTTTAATTTGTCACAGCCTAACTTTCTTGGAAACCTGCTACGTGTCTTTCAATAAGCCTCTTCTTCTCACTTCCTGTTAAATATCTAGGAAGAGCAGGCTGCTTTTTCCTCTGCAATGTCCATAATAATTATGAAGAAATCTCAATTTCTTTGAGGTGGGGATCATGCCTACCGGAGCAATTCAGCTGCTATGAAGCTGTGCAGATGTTCAGTCAGGTGATGTGGTTCTTGCACTGCTCTAGTACAGGCAGAGTGAGAGAATGTGTAGTTCTATGTCCAGCATGTAGAGTAATGGGGAAATGTCTGAATAGCAGACTTAGCAACTGTCTGCTTAGCATTAGATAGTTGTCTGTCTGGCTACATCAGCTAATGATGTCTCAGCCTGTGGAAGGGTTAGGTTACCTTTTTGATACTGAAGGACAGGAGTGTTTTGACTTCAGAGGCCCACACCAAGGATGTTCAGGAGACAGCTGCCATTGGACTAAAAGGTGTTTTTCCTTTGTTTGATGTTGTCATTAGAGGTGTCTTTGCACTTAATGGAAGGCTAAGATAGGACCTAAGGCTGGTATCGACACTTGTGTCACTGGCCTGGTATCTGCCATCATTACCACGTCTACATGCAAGGACCTTCAAAACAGAACATGATGGGGAGCAGCACCAGCTCGGCAGTGCTGGGACTGTCAGTATGCCAGCCTTGCCACCATGCGTTTGTCTGCAGGGAAGAGCTCTGGGCAGTGGGTTTGCCACTGGAGCTGAAGCTGCCTTTTGTGGTGGTGGGTTGCAGACCTGAGGCCTTCTGGGCATCATCACGCTGCCAACATGGCCACAGGTCCAAAGCGCCAGGCAACCATCGCTTTGCTGTAGGAATTTTCAGCGATGCTGCAGCCTTTAAACCCCAAACACTTCTCTATTTATGCGTGTCAGTGTGAGTGGCAGCAGCAAAGTAATTTATTTAATCTAGCTCGTACTTATCTTTGTTAGGAGTCGTCTGCAGATTTCTTCCATTTCATGTACAGTGAATTGTCCTCTTTCAGATAATGCACTCGAACAACCTTCTTTTTGTTTAATTCTATTGATTTACAGTATTGAAGTGAAATATCTGATACCTGTTTCCTGCACTTTGACTGTATGTAGTCAAAGAAGCTGATGAGATTCTTCCCTCCTTTCCACAGGCCCTTTAGCTGTTTTAAATGTATAATTATCATGGCATGTCATTTGATAGCTGCACTAATTGCTGCCAACCATTGTCTGTTTGCACTTAATGCTGAAACCTGATCAACATCCTGCTTTGGTTGATGTTTAGTGGTAAACTTTAATTAACTCTTATTGCATTGAAGAAGAGCTCAGTCTCTGTGCTAACTAATCATTTACCTTCATTATGTCCTGACAGCTCCACTTGTTCCTGGTACTAATAGATACACCAGTCAGTAAATAAACCTGCAAACCTTCATGCCTTGAAGTTGTTCCCCATTGATATTTTGTTGCTTAAAGTATAATGGGGTAAAGATAATTATTTCAGTTAGTTTTGTATCTCTGCTTTTCCAGGCACCGATCTCAAATTGCCTTTTTCATGCCAGACAATATCATTTTAATAGTAACTGTAGATTTAAGATAACATTATTCCTTCAGCATGGTTCCTATACACATGCATCTTTTGAATCAATACAATTAAGCTTGTCTCCTGTTGGAATTCTTGTAATTATTTTTCCTGAAATACTTTTCCTGTAATGATATTGAAGTTAAAGTAATCAGGTTACTGGCAGATCATGTAAAATTCAACTCAAAATTGCTGGCTGCTTGATTTTAATTTGTCTGACATCAAGTTTGTTTGAAAAGGGATAATATGTGGTTAAACCAAGGAGCTTATAATTATGGTTGACATTTGTTTGTTTATAATGAAATCTAATTAAAGTTCATACGTTTTAAAACACAAAAGTTAATTACTGAATTGCTCACTTCACTTATGCACAGCAGTCAAATTAACTTGCAGAACAAAAAATGACAAAAGACTATGCATAATAAAAACAAAATGCCCAGCTGATCTTGGCAATACAAAACAAATTTGCCGTGATAATATTCTAGAAAAAACAATTGCTTTATTAATAACTAAACTGTTTAAAAAACTTTCTGTGTTTTCATTGACCAGGCTGTTTCTGATACAGAGTAATATTTAAATATTTAACATGACTTACAATACCCACATCTTATTTCTTTTCCTTTGCATGTGCATAACTGGAGAAGTCTTGTACTTTTGCAAACAGTGCTCAGAAGCACAACTCTTTACGTTTTGTTTCCATCAAGACCTTCTGGAGTCATCTGGAGTCGTAGTATCTCTCTGAGAACTCAAATGTTTGCTCAAGTATCTGCCCTGTGATATCTTCTAGAAAGATAATTGCAACATTTTTAACATACAAGAAATTTAACATTAGGCAAACAAACAAAAAAAACCTACTCTAATATTTATTTCATAGTTGGTTTTGAGACAACAAAGTGCTAGGTGAATATTACAGAGCTATTTTGACCCTCTAGCCATTATTTGTTGGCATTGCAATCTGGTCTTACTTTCCAAATTTGCTGAGAGACTACACAACCAGACTTGAATAAAACCTCAAAGTTTGTGTTAATTTACACTCTAGAAGATTATGCTACTATATGTTCCATTATTAAGGTATTTTTAGTGTACTTAATTATGCTAATATTCAATTTTTGTTAAATCAGGCTCAAGTTTAATGAAACAAAAAGTTGCACAATTATTTATTTATTTATTTATTTGTTTGTTTATTCCTTAAGAGCTGTGAAAACAATTGGTCTCTTTCATAGTGTTTGAGAACAGGTGACAGATCCAGGCAGTGTGATTTGTAGTGAAGACAATGAGGATTAATTTTCAAGCTGCTTCTATTTAATTTAGTTTTGTGTGTGTTTAAAATAACATCTAATGTAAACTAACTTTAGTAAGAATTAAAGAGATTAAATTGTGAAAGCTTTACAGATTGGGAGTATCGACATATGAATAAACACAGTAAATATGACTTGTTAATTCCTAAGGTGATTGATGTGGTGAATTTCTTAAAAGGAAAAAGGAATATGGATTCAATAGATAAGGTTTATAGTTAGTAGGATTA
>JAPSGF010000011.1:4382815-4408522 GCA_035772895.1 Perdix hodgsoniae
TATTTTAAAATTAAGAATCCTTAGATCTCATACCAAAAGTTGCTAAATTGGAGTGGATACACATATCCTAATTACTATATTGTTGATATATGAATATTGAGCTACCTGCAGTGTCATTTAAAGGATATAACAAAACTACAATTAGCGCTGTGTAAGTTAATCTAGGCTTTTAAGTTACATAAGCATTGCTGTTTTGTTATTTTATTGATCAACTTTCATGCCTTTGAAAATACAAATTCCAGAATGACATCATGCCCAGTAGGAGTAATTAAAGCTATCTGATGAGGGAATTTAGAAGTTGAAAGGGATGATTGTAATTGATCCTGATTCAATCCTATTACAGCTTTTTATAGTTTAAGCTCTAGAGAAAGCAAACTCCTTGTCAAGGCTTTATTTTACAGATTCCTTTGTGTGTGCTATGCTTGCTGGTCTCTACTTTCCCTTTTAATTTTTTTTTTCCTGTAGTAAATAATGAGCTGCCGCCTGAAATCCGGCTTGCCAGTGGTCAGCTAATGGGTGATGACCTGTCCCTCCTTACTGCAGGAGAGCTGTCACCTTATATCAGTGACCCAGCGCTGAAGCTATTCCAGTGTGCTGTTTGCAACAAATTCACCTCTGACAGCCTGGAGGCCCTAAGTGTGCATGTGAGCAGCGAGCGCTTGCTCCCCGAAGAGGAGTGGAGGGCTGTAATTGGAGACATCTACCAGTGCAAGCTCTGTAACTACAACACTCAGCTCAAAGCGAACTTCCAGCTCCACTGCAAGACTGACAAACATATGCAGAAGTATCAACTGGTGGCTCACATTAAAGAAGGGGGCAAAACTAATGAGTGGAGGCTGAAGTGTATTGCCATTGGCAACCCAGTTCACCTAAAATGTAATGCCTGTGACTACTACACCAACAGCGTGGATAAATTGCGCTTACATACTACCAATCACAGGCATGAAGCAGCCCTGAAACTGTACAAGGTAAGACAGTGACAGCAATTTAATTTGGCACCAAGTAGACTAGGAATTAACTGTTTTGGTGCTAATTGAACAAGACTGTGATTAATCAGCAGAATAAATGTTTGTGGAAAATGTGCATAATTAAAAAAAAAAAAAAAAAAAAAAAAAAAGCCTGTGCAGGCTGGTTAGGAGGGTGTGCTAGTAGGGGATTGCATAGATTCATCTGAGGGCCCATTCAGCTTTCAGTTTGCCAACAAAGGGAAAGTAAGTTTATTTTTAAAAATCCTCTCATAATACGTAACTAGAGGGGTTTTACGTGTCTGATAATCTTTTCAAACTTTGTCCGTTACATTCTGCTTGGAGGCTTGACAGAGATTATGGAAAATGATGAATTTTCCATACCGTGCATGAGGAAGGAGATCACTTTCTGGCTTATATATCTGCTTGCAAACATAGTCCGTGACAGCCAAAATATTTTACATTGGTATTTTCTGTAAGGACATGCAATATGCCACATTATTACCAAGGATATTCAAAAATAAGCTCTGCCATCCTTTTCTCCAGCCTTCTTTTCTAGGACAGTAATGATTTTTCACAAACATGAAAGGGTGTGGTGTAGATAAATATGTTAGTAGAATGGCAACTATATTTTTATCTTTACTGGAAAAAACTATGTGGATATAATGAATATGTGGGAGTGATGAATACCATTTATTACACAACTTGTCATGACTTTTTCCAAACCCTAATTATGGGGTAACTTATTTTCTGCAGTGTGTTTACTGGATTGGCTTGATTGTCTTGGTTCATGTACAAAATATAACACATTCATTTCCAAGATGAATAACTTTGTAACTTATTAAAAAGTTCTTTTGTCTAGGGATAAAAAAAATTCAGGAAATATTGCAAACCATTAGTCACTGTAACAAGCTCTAAATATGATTAGAAAATCCATTTTGCAAGTGTTATCTATTGATTTATACTAGAAATCTGTGATAACTAAACTATAAGGAGTCATCTGCTGATTACAGCAGCTATGCTGGTTTTCTAATCGTATTGAAAATGTGTACATATGGAGCAAGTACAGAAAAGCCTCAGCAGATCTGTAGTTTAAGCAAAAAATAACATTTTTCTGGTGTTCAGCCATGTTCAAATGGTTGTTCTGAGTTAACGCAGAGAGCATGGGCAGTAATCTGATTTTTAATTTTATAACCTGATAGATGTAATCTTGGTGGATCTTCCATGACAAAAATGGCAGCAATGCAAGATCAGGTCTCTTGTATTCTCCCACTGTGCTGGTTGCTCTTCTAATTCAGTCACATATTTCATGTAAATTGCATTTTTTCCTTAAATCCAGGTGGGCAGCTTTTTGTTCTTGTTTGCTCTTTTTTGAAAGACCCAAAGTCCAGTTTTGAAAAGTGCTACAATAGCTGAAAGTGTAGTGACGAAGTCTGTCTACCTCAGCAGCAAAACTGCCTTCAGATGTTGCTCTTTGTCATTTGTGA
Source organism: Perdix hodgsoniae (assembly GCA_035772895.1). Classification (NCBI taxonomy): domain Eukaryota; kingdom Metazoa; phylum Chordata; class Aves; order Galliformes; family Phasianidae; genus Perdix; species Perdix hodgsoniae. The sequence goes on from JAPSGF010000011.1 coordinate 4,385,268, forward strand.
AATGGCTTCTTGCACACTCCAGTTATGCTAATTGTGGAGCCACACTGTAAATCAGGATTCTTCAATGACCTAGATTAAACATAGTTGGTCTCCATCTCTTTTTTGGAGTGTTAATGTGGATTATTTCAATGATCTGCTGCATAATGCTACTCTTCAGAGAGATGCAGCTGCAAACAATGTCACAAGTGGGAGCTGAGGAGGGAGGAAGTGGACTTTTCACAGCAGCTTCAATGCCACAATGCCAAAGCTTCAGGCACAATTGAAAATAAGATCAGTTTATTTTATTTTATTATTTTTTTTTTTATAATATAAAAAGTAAATTAAGTGATAGGCATAGCTATAGAGTTTCAGGATACAAACCAGCTACTTCACTCTACTTCACTCAATCAACCAATCCCTAGAAAAATATTGGTCATGGATGGCAAGTCTCAACTTTTAACCCTCGTGAGTTATAATGTCCTGATGCTGATGATGTTTTTCTTTCCATATTCTGGTTTGTTACAATCAGTAGTGCCTATGTGGTGCAGCTATCCTATGACAATCAGATGACCACCACCTTAATCTTTTAAGTTTCATCTCTGAGTCAGTTAAGATGAAAGAATCATAGAATCACAGAATAGCTTGGGTTGGAAAGGACCCCAAGAATCATTAATTTCCAACTACCTGCCACAGGCAGGGCCACCAACCTCCAGATCAGGTACTAGACCAGGCTGCCCAGAAAGACATCTCAGAGGAGAAGAAATGCATAAGATCTTAGACTCTACCTGAACTTAAAGGACAATCTGAACTGTAAATGTGGTAATCATAAGGTTGCTAATCTCCTGATACATTTACTTTTTATGACCTTTCCCTAAGATTGATAGTGAGAACTTTTTAATGTTTTGGTCTCCTATGACTCCCTCAGGAAGCTCAGAAATTTGTATCCTGCTAGACTTAAGACCTCTCAGAAAGCAGACAGCACATGCACATGCAAATGCTATTTTCATATAATCCCAATTTATAACAAGTTTGAATTGATCAACTTGTTGGTGTTTTAGAATTATTGTTCTAGAATTGAGATTGGTATTATTAGAGTGTGTTGCAAAATATCAAAATATTCTAGATGTGTGTGCTTTATAACAGAATGCAAAACTTCTGTATGTCATCTATACAACTTTAGTTGCAATTGTGGACGTGCATTTAGTCCTTAAGGTGGAAATAAATGAGATTTTGAAAGTTGGTTATCTACTGAAAGATTTGATAGTTTTGTAAGGTCTTGGTGAAGCAGTTGACACTAAGTCAACTTTTTTTTTTCTTATACATCAGATAAACTTTTAGAGCACCTAAGGAAAAAAAAGCCATTAATTTGTATGAATAATAGATATATGCCTTGGGAGCAATATTGAATATTCATGAATTGTGTTTATATTCGAGCAGCTCTCCTAACTCTTTTAAAATTAAAGTGCTGTGAATGTGGTTTGGCAATAAAGACTTTAATACTAAAACCATCTGAAAGCACAGAAAAAGAATCTGTGACTTTGTTCCTTTGCTTTGTCAGGCACCTCAGTTTTTTTCTTTAGTCATTTATATATATTTAAATGTTATTGTTTTGTGAATTTTCTTTTTATAAGTGTTGCCATAACAGCTTGATTTCTCTTCTTGTGCTTAACTATTGATACAATAAAAGGATGCCTTTTCATGACTATTGCTTTTAAAGCTATCATGAACATCAGAGCTTCCCTTCTGAGGCAGTATAATTTTAGGCGGTATCAAAATGTCACTTTTAAAGTTAGATTCTAAATGTTGTAAAGTAAAACTTTCAGCTGCTTTCTGAGTTATCTTAAAAAGAAATGTCTCCTTGCAGAAAGTGCAGCTGATTATGTGACTGCTAGGAACAAGAACAAAGATGGCCTTACCCTAGGTGAACTCAGCTCAGGCTAGATGTTCCCAAGGACTTGAAAATGTAATGTTTGATATTAGCGAATTAAACCACAGAAGAGTGGGGAGTCCTTCACAGTATCCGTCAAGATGTATTCGGTAGCTCCACAAGTAAACAGAGAATGCCTCTATAGCAACAGAGTGCATTTCCATTCTGCAGGAGGAAGTCTTGGACTTCTGCAGATTTGGGAAGCGGAGGCAGGAAAGCGATCTCTCTGGATATAAACTACATAGTGCTGAAATTGCTCTTAAGGAAGCCATTTTGTAGCTTAGTCAAATAGCTTTTGATTCAGGGAACACATATATCTTGTCTGGTGCTCATAAAATAGTTTCCAAATACTTCCAATAAATAAATAGTAAAAGGAGTTTGAATATGACAGGATAGGTTTTTTTTTTTTTGCAAGTAAACTGTACAGGCTGTTAAGTTTTTAGTTAGCCAAGTAACAGAATAAAGGGATCAATTTCTAATAAAAAATAGATATTTGAAATCAGTGTATCAAAATATTATTAAAATAACTGAAAATTGCTTTAACAGACATTAATTTTATTTGAGGTTCATACTTCAGTTTATGTTATACATGGAGCTATTTTGGAGCTCAGGGCAAGTGACAAGCAGCAGTTAGCAGACAAGTACTCAGCTGTGTGAAAACTCCATCGGCTTTTCCTTTATTGACAAAATATTGATCCATAACACTATTAATGCTATGATTGTCAGTTCAATTTGGATAGATTACTTTACCTCTTCTGTTCTCAAACGGCAAGGGTATTACCCAAAAGGAGTGACCTGATTTGAGTTTAAGAAGGTTAAAGGTTAAAGGTTAGCTCAAAAGCATCATCTGCCTAGCTGCTTAACTTTAAACTGATCAATTTAATGAAAATCTGTTTTGCAGATGGAGTTTTAATGTCTTTGGCAGGATTTAGGCAGCTTTAACATTAGACGTATGCTAGTAAAAATTATTTCTTTATTTGACCAGAACAACACCTTTTCTTTTATGTTTTAAGGTAAAAGGCATGTGGGATATGGTATTTTGGCAAAAGACCCAGAAGCAGAAAGTGTTGATGATCTTTCCATATGGGCTCAAAAACAGAATACCTTTATGTCTATTGCTAACGATGACTGAAGAAACAAACAAAGCTGCATTCATTTTTTACCATAATGTTTTACTTTGAAACCACAAAAAAGAATTTCAGGCTAAACTGTCCTTGAAAAAGGTTTGTCTTCTTTGCCTAGGGTGGAATGCAACGGTATCACATTTTTAACCTGGCAGACCGAGCTGATTGTCTCTTTTAAATCTTATATTTGTAGATCAGTAGTGTTCTTTTTTCTGCTTGCAAACTGAGTAGTAATTGTGTTACTTAACTGTAGATACCATAAATAATAAAGCAAATTAGTCAATCCAAATGGTAAATTTTATCTGATGGAGGTTATCCGAATAAACAAAGCATTAGATCCTCAGGAGTGTAAAGCAGAGCTTTGTGTTTATGTCTTCTGAGAATCTGGCCCTCACAATTTTTGCCAAGATAATTAAGTTTCAGCACAAGCATGTCTTTCTATTTTCAGATCTATGCAATTCAATAGGAATTTCTTGGGCTGCTAATGCAATACTATTATATGTTAGCTTTGTAATTAGCTAGGACTCTATCCCTTTGCTGAAATGCATTGTAATATTACACACACAAGCATAGCTAGCATGTAGCAGTCATAAAAGTGGTGCCCTTTGTTTCATACTGACCTTCCAACTTATTTAAAAAAAGTTTACAATGAGCCTTTGTTTTGTCCACAAATGATCATAAACAGCTTTCTAAAGAGCCCAATAAAATGAGATAATCACAAATGTATAACATCACATATTGAAAGGGTGGAAGAACAAACGGGGCTTTTACTATATTTTATAGGATGGATTTATAGCCTGTCCTTGGGTCACTTAGGGCCAAGAATTTTCACGGTCAGCTGGTTGGTCTTGCTAGCGAGCATCCTCTGCAGGAAATACAAATACCATGCAGCACCTGCTCTTAAGTCAGAGTTATATGCTCCTGTTTTAAAGCAAAGTGTCCACTGCTCGTCTGGTTCAAAGTCAAAAGCTTAATTAGACTACCTTTTTATCTGTATGCGTCATCAGTGGAGCAGAATAGTCTGCCTGGATTTCGCAATGCTGTTTGCATATTTGGGTTTTAAATCAGCTGAGGATGTTGAATGCTTTGCTCATCTTTGGTACATGCAGAAGGCACAAGTGGGATTCAGTCCATAGGTAACTTTTAGTGTGACAGTTCCCCAAGGAACACTGCTTGGTTTTTCTCATTATTCTTGTTCTGGATGAAAGCATCGTTGTTAGGAATTAACAACAGATGGGAGTGTAAAGTGCATGCACATGGGGGTGAATGGACTAAGAGCCCCAATCACTTCGTTTGCTTTACCCTGTTTGGCATGAAATGTTGATACTTGATCAGTTCAGAATTTACAGTCACATTCTTTTCATTTCAGTTGTCCTGCACCAACTTGATTTAAAATCAAATATCCTAGGTATGTGCCAGTCCAATTATTTAACTGTCATTGTCCCAGTATGATGGTAAAAGAGGTCAGGAGATTGTGCAGCATTGATTTGCATAAAAATCATTGTGCAAAGGAAATTGGAATATGTCTGCACATCTGAGGAGGCAAAGCATATTTTGCTTAATCTTATTCTTGTTTGTTTAGGTGGGAAAAGCTGTTTTCAGTGGTAAACAAAAGTTATTCTGATTTGTTGCTAAACATAAACCTCACAATAGGAGATATTTCAATTTTTACAGTACTTGAAGATTTATGCTCATTAAAGAATTTAAATGTTTTATGAAATTTAATTTCTACTGCATGTTTTAGTTACTGTAGTTCAGATTATGCTGTAGTGCTTGCAACAAAGACAAACGAAGGTCGAAAATATACTGTGTAGTCAGCTAATGTGTATACTGACTGTACATACTTATACACTATTGTCAAGTAGATTTATTTCCCAAAAATGCAAGTTGGAGAATAGCGGTAATTTCAAACCTATTCTTTTTATTTTGAATTTAAAACATAATATTAGAGAAGTATTTTTCACGTTATATTTTATGCATATTTTATTTTATATTCAGATGTTGTCTGGCTTTCAGATGGTCCTACGTACCTTGCAAAAAATAATATGTATTGCATTTTGGCTTATGGTACACTGCTAATGCAGAAAAATATTCTTAAATTATGGTTTAGAAAATCGCCATTGAAATGTTGTCCAGTATCCCAACCTGAGTGTTGTCCTGGATGAGGATGTAGCCACTCTTTGAAAGGAGACTGAACCAGTCTGTTTGGACATGACTTTCAATGCACAGCCTTCCCAGGGGAGCGTGAGTTTATAGTTTTGCTTGCAGAGCAGGAAGAGTGAGCAAAGAGGAGAGTAAAAGCAGCATAGAGGATCAGCCTCATTTATTCAGTATGCTCAACACACAAAATGGCTGTATAACAGCTGTTTCTGTGCCTGGAGTTCTTTCATTCTGACATTAACAGAAATATGTAATTATTTCTGACTGAGATTCAAGGTAGAATTGCAATGTATAGTGTATGTGAGAATATTACATCAATTTATGTGCATGTGTATATGTGCATAAATTGACTGCATCTATGAATTTAGCAGCCACTCCCACCCAGCCTTGCAACACAGATTTTCTTGTTCCCCTTAGGAGATTTCATGTGATATTGTGCCATACTTTACAGGTGTCTTCTCTAAAATTTGTAACCTCAGTCTACCAGACTCTCCCAGGTGGGATTTTTCTGCATCATCTCTTACACATAATTATGAATGAGCATGGAACAAAAGACTGAAGCATGACAGTAAAGTTGTATTTCTGACATGTGTATGTGTACTTCAGCTTTACCATTGTTTTTGATAAGTGACCAGGGAGAAATTTCCCATTGGTCTATATATTTTTTGGTCCATCCAGACAAAATGCAAGAGCCAGGAATCTTAGGAGGGTGATCTATTTTTAGGGTTGATGGGAGACATCATATGTGCAGAACTGAGCTTTGAGCAATTTGATACACAGCTCTTGGGACTGCATAGTCTCTATATGTTTCTATTTCATTGGATAGACAAATTAATTTTCTGCATTTGTTTTTTTCCTTTAGGGGTTCAACTATCCAGTGATTCGTAATTGCAAGGGGATAGATATAGTAAGGGGAGATAATAAAAATGCTGACGCGAAATGTTGAGTAATACTGATGCTGTTGAGCTTAGCAAGGACTCAGCACAACTGGGGAGATGTATTTTATTGGATAAAATATTTTGTATTTTGCTACTGAGCACGCATGAAAATATGTGTATAAAATACTGTAAAAGAGGAAATACTAATTTCATTAAGTGTGTGTAGGATTTTTATGTTAAAAAAAAAAACAACAAAAAAGAAAACACAACAACAACAAACAACAAAAGATAAAACCAAAACAATCAAACAAAAAAACATAAATTGTAAACGGTAACTTGTAATGTCTGTTTGTTTGTTGGTTTTTTTATCCTGATGGTCTGTCTTTTAGGCTGGCTGCAGGTAGTGCAAGATGACAATGGCCATTTTGATCCTCATGATTATATCTAAAGAAGGTGAAGCTTTGGTGCAGGGCCTTTGCTTTGTGGACAGCTATGAAGGAGGATGTCATGGAAATGACCCCACTGGTCTGCAGAGGATGGTGCCAGCCCTGCAGTTTGGCAGCAGACAGAAACACAAAGTACTGTGCACAGTAGCCTCAGGGGAAACTGTATGTGCTACTCTCCCTGTGGGAGGGAAGGCATTAAGATAATCTTTAGCTTTTAAAGACAGGGGGCATTGAAGGAAACAAAAATTGAGCAAAGGTTGTCCTTGAATGATGAAGTGTGCAGATTCCCCTGCCTGGGGCATCCTACTGCAGTAGCACTGACAATAACACAAAATACTGTTTTTATCATATATGAACACCGTGAACAATACTCTTGCTTGATATACATGATTAGGAAACTACTTGTTTCTAACAGGAATATAAATGATTTAAAAGAAAAAAAAAAAGAAGACATTTGAATACATCTAGTATCTAGCTACTAGTTTATTGCTGGATTATGTGCAAATAACCTGGGACATAGGGATAGTATTCAGAAGTATGCCCAGATAATAGTCTTTATAATTTCTGTTCTCCATTGTAAATTGTCCCAAAGAAAAAAAGCACTCTGCTTTTTTGTCCTTGTCCTGGAAAGAATAATAGTAGGGACACAGTACCCATAGAATCTTCTGTTCAGAGATCGTTTGTGCTCCAGTTTTTCCGATAGAAAATAAAATACCCTTATTCAGAGAGGGTTCAATACCAATTCTGTTTTGATGACACCGTTTAAAACAAATGTTTATAGCGGACATTTTCCTAACCAGAACTTCAACAGGCACTTCCAGTGGTCTATATCATTCTAAAATGGTTTTGTGTTAATATAATGTTTCCACTGATACCCTAAACTTGTGATTTGGCCCATGAGCCCATGGGCATCTTTGACTGAGGAAGTGGGAGAAGTTTCTTGTCTCCATTTTTTTAATAGGTATTTTTCAAGGGAAATCCTGAAAAGTTGCAACTATCTCAAGGATCAGGTATGAATGATGCTATCAACCATTCCGTACACAAAATTTTGAATCTAAATGGCAAAAGAGAAGGAAGTGCACTTCTTATTCAATTAATGGTGTTCCTGTTTTCCGTGGAATCTAGACAAAAACTTGCATTCTGGGAAATCAGCTGAGGTAAAAATACTAAAGTTTTCCAATTAAACAATTTGTGAATGGCCGGAATTTGATACTATTACAACCAGAACAGACCAGAAAAAAAAAAAAAAAAGAAAAAAAAAAAAAGTCTAAGGATATTCTTTCTTTTTATGTCTACTAGGGATGAGACCATGGAAAAAAGCTTGCTTTACTACTGAAATGAGACAGCTTTTAGTAGCTAGATGTTACTATTTTGGAAACGCCCTTCGGCATTTGCAGATATGTACGCAGCTAATGAATGAGTGGAAATTAGGAAGACTGAAGCTGGTGGAAAAAACAAACTGCCAAATTTCAAGTGTTTCTGAAAATCTAGTGTCCTGATTTGTCCAGGAACCGATGTGACTCATAATCTTTGACCTAGGAGGAAGTCAGCACCCTGCTGCTATATATCAGCGCAGAATCTTATGAAGTCAGCTCTAAGATGATTAAAACACAGTCTACAAAAATAGTTTAAGAATAATTTTAGCAATTAAAATTTACCAAGTTTGCGACCTAGAACCATTTGATTGATTCAAAGGCACTACTGCATTGGCCCCTAGAATTAATACTAATGCAGATGCATCTCAGAAACAGGTCTTGTACCTAAGCTGTGGATATCCCTTGTCAGTTTTTTTGCTTGCTTAGTTTCATAAGTCATGATGAATTGGATCTGCTGTCAGTGTGCTCTGTCTCCCTGCTCCTAATCCACTGGTGTGTCTTGCAGTGTGTCAGGCTTCATAACTATCTTCACAATACTTGAGTTTATGTGGCTTATATACTCAAGGGATGAAAATCTTCAGAAACAATCATTAGAACGCCTGGAGAGTATTTTTGAGAAAGAGTAAATGCCTTTTGCATAAGGCATTTTGGGGTATACAAATGACAAGCTATGGTGTTGAAGTCCTATCTATGCGATATTTTTCATGATTAAGGAAGAGGACTGAGATGATAATGAGTTATAGTACACGAGTGCACTCATATCTCATGTCGCAGAATTCAAACCTATAACCCAATTCCTTCTGCTTCTGAGTTCTGCAGGTATAAGGGTACTGGGCCTCATGTGTTCACAGTAGGAAGAAAGCAAATATGTCTCCTTGCTTTTAATAGTTTCTTATCCTAATAGCTTTGGAAGATAAGCTCAGTACTAGCACTACTATGGAAAACAGAATGGCCTTGGGGAAAAAAAATAAAATTGTCTCTAACCAAGCAGAGGTGAGAGAGAAATTAGCCCAGTATGTTTGTCATCCTTAATGGACCTTATAGACATGTAACTATGCATACCACTTAATTTGTTCATATACATATATACATATGGATAAGTATGTCTTTCTCTCTGTATTTATCTGTATACATGCTTGACTGAGTGTCTGTTACTGGGAAGAATAAGCTAGAGGTGGAATCTGAAGTTTTCATGCTCACGAGAACTTTTAAGACCCAGATATTACCCAAAGCTAGTGTTGAAGTCACAGTTGTTGGAGACTGGGTTTCTTGCACGCAGGGTGCAGTGGGAGAAGCAAAAAGGCAGGTGTGTGTGCTTATAAAAGTGTATACTTCCCAAGAGCATAAACAGAATTTAAAACTATGTGTGTTCATATGTACAACAGGCTGCCACTGTTACCTCCTATAGTACTGTACGAATATCCATATATATTAGTAATTTAGTGCTGTAGTAACGGTTAGATTTCGATTTCTGTTTTATTTTCCCTCTCCCACTTACTCATAATAAAACAAACTCTTCTAGAGCTGAAATTTTCAGGATTTGGTCTAACTTAAAAGAATATTTCTTTTTTCTTTGGAGTTGTTTCTGAGTCACTACATCATGATTTATCTTACCTACTTGTCCTAATGAAAAATACTCCACTGCAAATAAAGTTAGTCAAGTACATCTCTTTCAGTAGCTGTCCATAACATAAGAGAATGTTATTTTAGAAGAAACAACACATTAATAGGCCAAGTATGTAATCATTGTGCTATCACAGCAAATTATGCCATTAGTCCACCTTATCTAATCTCTTTGCTCCAGACTAACAACAATTGCTCCTCAGAGTAGAGAGAAAGGAAAAAAAAAAAAAGCTCTTGGTGAGCAAATATGGAACAATGATGCTCATAAAGGAAGAAAATTCTTTTTCTTCTTGTATGTATTCTCTTCTTAAAGAACAATGAGTTAACACTGTACAAATTCAAATATATATTTTTTTCTTTCAAAAATGTTTTTTGAATGGTCTTATATGTGCATATACATAAATTCATTTTTTTAATTCAAATTTTGAGTAATCAATCAGCACGGAGGAGTTTCACAGGTTAATTTAATTGGCATATAAATGTAATCTTCCACATTTAGCTTGTTTATTCATCTAGTAACAGAAAAGAAAGATGATGTGTTCTTTCTTGTTTTAGGATCTTTCTATATCATCTTTATTTCTTCATAAATGATCTTTATAAATATTTTATGATCTTTCTATCATATCTTTCTTTTGCTTTCACTATTCATGCACCATACAATTTCAGTCTATTCAATGTTGCTTTTAGTGGACGTTTTTTTCCACATTTCTGCTAACCCCAACACTGATCTCTGAACTCTCTCTGCCCCTGCTCATTTTTTCTAGAGATATTCGGATATTTCAGAACTGAACACACTGTTCTCAGTGGAGCTGTATGATTTTATTGTCCCATGCCTGGTGCATCCAAAAATATAATGTGCTTTACACAAATGCTATTGCATTCTGTTCTGGAACTAAGTTGCTTTCATTGTGTGTCTCTTCCCATGTCTCTTTTCATACTGATCCCCATGTCCTAGAGTGGTTAAACTTAATTTAGATTCCAGTAATATGTTTCATTGGTTTCAATTGCTTCTTATAACGTATATATTTTTGGTTTAGTTTGTCAGTACTAAATTTCACCTGCTTGCTTAGATAGCTTTAAACTCTTTGGTGTTTCTGATGGTTCTTTGGACAGTCTTGACTGCCATGAATTCTTTTAAAGACTGCTCCTAAAGACCACTCCTAGTGTGATGGTAGAAGACCCAGAGGTAATCTTTGCTGTTTTGAATAGCTTGCTACTGCTTGTAACTTGGTTTCTGTCCGTCACTTCCCAATCCGTGACTCTTTTTTGCTTCTATGGTAGTTGCCTAGGTTAAGTGGTTAGGCTAACTCCTACTTACTTAGTGGGGAGAGGGAAAACTCCAGCTCTGAATTAGACTGTGGAAGAACTAATTCCCCCCACTATTAAGAGAGTGAGGGAAAAATGCATTCAGCTTACTCCCTTGTCACACTGCCTGCCTCTTCAGACAGCTGCCTCTTGTTGCTTTCCCACATCTATTGCTACACAGAGTGAATTGAGGGTGAAAATATCAGCAGACAGTTAACTATTTGTTGAGCCTGAAGAACAGAAATAGCTAATTAACCATCTGTCTGCAGGTTTTTTTTTTTTGCCCCAGATATTCCTTTGCAGGTGCAAAACAGAAGGTGTTTCTGAATGCAGACTACAAGGCTGAAACATAACTCAAAGGGACTCTGTAGTGTGCTCTTTTTATACAGTTAGTGCTAACTTTAATGTATTATTGATTGTTATTTAGGTACACCATGAAATACAGATGGAATGTCTGTTGTGGTTGAACTCATACTGTAGGTGCTGTGTTGACTTTTGGATTTCTGTGGACTTTGTGCTGCTTGACATTAAAACCTTTCACATTAGGATTTAGAAAAAAGCAAAATATAGTAGCTATGTATCCTGTATGTAGTGTGAAGTAACGTGAAACTAATGGCAAATGCCCTCTCTGCCAAATAAATGATACTAAAATAAAATACTAATTTCAGAGCAAGCCAGGAAGTTCAGAATTCCCCGTGTGAGTACATACAAACACTGGCTTAGAGTAGTCACCACCTGAATTTTAATTAGCCGTGCTACCTGCCAGTGGTAAAGGAAGTGCTAAAAGGGAAGGGATTAGGGCTCTGAGTTTCAGAGCCAAGTGCTCCTGTTGATCACCTGTGTTCACCACCGGGCCCTGGCTAAACATCAGGCACTGATCAACTCTTCTGCTCTTGCACAGCCCTCTGGGCTGAATGCATCAGCTACTTTGAAATATAAAAAAGAGTGACATCAGAGATCAATTACTGCTCACTGCAGTGTCACTGCAGAGCCCTGTGGTACTGCTAATGAGTTAAAGCAAAAATGAATGTTGATATGCATTTTCCTTGGCTGTAGTTCACTGAATATCTTTTCACAAAGTGAGGTTTGAAGTGCTTCTGGATTCTTCCTCCTTTTTTTTTAAAGAAAAAAAAAAACAAAAACAAACAAAAAAAACCATGACTGTTGTTTTTTCTTTTTTTGTTTCCTATAAAGCCATAAAATTGAACATGAATTGCTCCCATTCTTTCCAAGAGTTTGCATCTTAGAATAGTTTGCTTTTGTTTGAAACACTTCTTCAAAAGGGTATTAGTCATTGGAGAAAACTTGAAACACGGAAGTGTACAACAAAGGCACAGGCGCAGGCCGATACTCTCTAACCTTGGCTTCACTCCCTCTCTGCTATGAATGGAGTGAAAGCAACTGGATATTTGCTGTAAGTTCCCTGAGGAGGGGGAGGGAAGGGTTGCTCCACTGGTGTTGGGGAGTCCCTGGCTGGTAGTGTGAGCCCTGTCCTTCCCTGCACACTGTGCAAGAGGTATGTTAGGAGAAGGGTCAGAAGGAGCAGCAGCTAGACAACACATCGGTGTGTCTGTGGTGAGAAGGAAATCTCCCCTGTCATGGAGAGATCTCAGGCAGGGCTGGCTCTAAGGGATGCTGGGGACAGCAGGAAACTTTTTGCCTGGTACAAAAAGGCAGAAGCCGCTGAAACAAATTGTGAGCTTTTACTACAGTACTGCATTTTGATCCCTGGCTCAGGTAAGTTTCAGTTATTCTCTGTTTACCTTCCAGGTGGCTGGGCTGGGCTGTGTCAGAGGGTTCTGGGCTTGAACTGCCACTGCTGTATCCAAGCACTGACTGTCCCTTTTAGTTGCTAAAACATAGCAGTTTCTCACTCAGCCCCCTTCTCCAACCTTGTGTAAAGTACTTTTAATCTAACTTTTTTGCTTTGGTGAGGGATTATTTCTGAATTTACTACATAAATAAAATATTCAGTTACAAATGACATGAGCAGAGTCCACAAAACAATTTCTTTAGTGCAAAAGGACTCATGTTGTTAAAGTCTGAACAGTTTAAAAGGTACAGGGTTTTACTGTTTGTATGACTTATTATCCTCTGTAGGGTTTGTTTGAGGCTTTAATTTGTTTGTTTCTTTCTTTCTTATTAAAATGGTGATGAAAGAGATGGGAATTATGTGGGCTAATCCATCTTTGTTGTAGCATTACTGATCTCGTTAGTGTTACTCCAAGGATAAAACTGGCCCAGGAGTTTTCCAAAATGACTGTGTTTTCTAACTCTGTCAACTGCCTGGGACATGGCTCTCCTGTGGTTTGACTGCTGTGGTTTGTCACTACTGTGAGGAATTATTCAGTTCAAAATGTTCTGTTATTTGGGTAATTTCTTGCTGAAATTGATGGTTACTGTTTCTGTTTTTTTTTTTTCCCCCTAGGTTTATTTCTAGGGTTTTTCCATTTGTTTCTTGTGCTCTAGAGAAAAGGGTAGTTACAGAGGGAGAGCCAGAGAGACTACTCCACAGAGAGGGTGTGAGAGAGATGAGAGGATTTGAATTTTGAAGTGTTTTTCTTTCACTGAAACAGCTCCCCTGCTTGATACCGAGTGTGCTGTTAGAACTAAATCCACTTCCTAAATATCTTGTACAGATCAGAACTAGTTACTGGGTAGCGATAATCATGACATACTTTGTGAGTTGTACATATTAGGTCACCTCGCCTGTAGCTGGTTTTTCCTCCTAAATTATTCCCCACTTGTGAGCATTTTTCAAGCAGCTACTATTTAAAACCAGAAAGCCTCCACCCTGAAAGGCCCCAACCTGTCAGAAACATTTCCTCTCTTGCCTCAAGCTTGGAATTTCACTCCAAAGCTCCGACTCCCTCAGGACTTTGTTGAGTGTCATCCTTGCCTCCTGGTTTGCTGTCTGTAGCCTCAGTCATGTACACATGCTGCCAGTGCTCACCACCTCCCCACATTCTTCCTGCTCTACCAGCATCGCTACGTGTCTGTTTTCACTGTGTCATCTGTGTCTGGATTGGTGTAATTCCTGCTGTACTTAGCTCAATTTCATTTTTGCCAAGCCTAAAACTCCTTTATATTTCTGCTCTCTTCTGCCAATAAGCTTTCCAACTTTCTCTTGTGTATGCATGTGAGTGTTTGTGTACATTATCACATATGAATTTCTAATTATTTGGGATGAGTGGGATAAAGCTTTTATTATGTGAAGTTTGAGTTGGCTGTGTTGCTTTTAAGTAAGAAAGACAGAAGGTATGCTGACCATCCCACAGGGAACTATCATGTATTTTGAACCTTCTGCATATTTTCATTAGGAAAAATATGTTAGAAAGTTCTTTAGCTGTATCAATACTCATTTTTTTCGTAAGGTTATATATGCTAAGCTGAGCTGCACTAATGCTAAGGGGAAAAAAAACGTTGTGATTTTGTGACTAATACATATTAGAAACTTCTTACATTTTTCCTATAATAGCTTTTCCATACCTAATAGTGTTTCAGTATGAATGCCTGACATCTCAAGGCCTATCAGAGTTGAAAAAGAGTGCTAGTGTTCTGCTGGAAAGCTGGAAACTTCCCGTTTTCAATGCTATAAAGCTCCTTTTTCAGGCTCACAGATCACAAGATTAACACGTCATTGTAGAAGGCCCATCCTGGGTGTTGGCCCAGTGTAATTTGAATGGAAATTTTTCCATTTGAAAGGAAGCAAGGAAAAATAACTTTGTTTGTAGCAAAACCAAGCTAATGACAACTTGTTTAAGCTTTCTGGGCTGGGAGTGTTAATATTAACCAAGGAAACAGTTTTAGGTCTGGTTTCAAGCACAGGGATTACACTGACATCATCTTCAAGGAGAGATTTGATACTTCCCTGAAGAGCATTTTCATCTACCTCTTGCACAGCTGGTATAGGAGAGCACCTTGAAGTTCCAGAGCATTACTTGTGAAGAACTCTGGACCCTTGCTGGGCTCACAGCGTCCAACCAAAATCTACGTGGTATCAATATGTGGGATGCCAGCAAAATACAGCATGTAACATCTTCAGACCATGGTCTTTCTTTCTGTTCTAGGCATAATAAGTGAGACAAATAGAAGGAATTGTCTGTCTGTATAGTTATCAGGCCAGAAGTTTGATATCCTGAGACTAGATAGTAAAGTGTTAAGGTCTGGCACATCTTAAGTCAAAAGTGAATTTTTCATTGATTTTGGTGGCACTAAAATTTCACACATGACATAGTTAAATCTATTTTGTATAATATTTTGTGTATATTCATTTGCATAGTATATATCATATATGTATACAAATATTTCTGTTATATTTTATCCAATTATATAAACCAATTTTGTTTGAAGAAACTAATATACAGATGTCCAGAGTTAATTAACTAAGAAGTCTGTATTGAGGTAAAATATTCAGGAAATGTAGTGGAGGCACGTTTAGCACAATTGTAATATTGAGATTTGTTCCATTTACCATGTACCTTTCTTTACTGTAAAACCATGGGTTTTTTTTCCTGTTTTTATCAGTGTTCAGCTACAAATGTTACAAATGCGTTATAAAACCACGTAAGGCAGACTAAAAATTGGTAAGTCTAAGAGCAGATAAGCTAAAGACTTAAGTTCTTTGGGCTAACTTCTTTTACCAACTTTCACAGATACAGAGAGAGACTGTATCTGAAACCCCTCATCAGAACAAAATGAACATTTTAGCATTCTTGGGCATAATATCAGGCTAATGTGCTCCCTGAATGACATCCATTGCATACTGTATAATTGCCAGCCTGCTTCTCCGAGTGCCTTGAAGATTACATTGTTTTAATGTCCCAATATTAATAACCAGATGTGATCTTCTTCCTGCTCAGGGGTCGAGCGAGCTGGCCAGGTCAGGCTGTTTGTCTGTGTGCACAGACTGTGAAGTCTATTCAGAATGACAGGTATGGGGGGGTAGGTGGATAGGGTGTTAACCTCAAGACCACCAAAAGGGACTTCTCCCTGCTGGGAACAAAGACCAGTAGGAGCTTCAGCCTTTTTCAGTACTACTGGGATTTTAACCAAGTGAACAAAAGATGATGCACAGATAAAGAAATACTCTTCACAACTGATACATAATTTAAGATGTTCAGTTACAAACAACCGGATATGTGTTTGTGATTTCATTTAAGTGCAGTCCAATTATCTGCAATCAGTTAATATTTTTGTATGCACAGTTTCTGCATGATGCTTTATATGCTGAGAGGATGCTCAATTGCTGGTGTTCGAATACACACTAGCCTTGAAAATAGCCCCAGCACTTAAAGAAATAGCATTAAAATAGCAGCAGTTTCTATGACGTGTTTTGTGTCCACTAGTTCATGTTTGCCAGTCTATGTGGAGAACTATTTATAGCAGATAGTACGATATACTTTTATTAAACATATAATTATAAAACCATTTATTCATCTCTGTTTTTGTTCGGTAAAAAAAAATCAAAAGAAGAAGCTATTTGTTTCCTAATTGATTTTGTACGTTAGTTGTTCATTGAATAGATAAGTAGTGCCTGTGATATTTGATTACAGAGCAAGGCACCCATTTAACCTTCCGTTCTTTCCTGGCCAGGATTTCAAATACAATACAACGTACCTCCCTTAGGCTCAGTAGGATTAGACTGCTAGCAGTAATCCCTGATGCTATGAAATAGACCTGATAGAACTTCAACTCACTTGTTTAGGATTATGCTCATGAATTTCAACTCATCTAGTTGCATTAACCCTTTGGGAGCTCGTGTGGGTTATGCTTTTGTAAATAAAAGAGTATACTGTAGTAAACAATGGCAGATGACTATCAAAACCTATGACTGAGTTTTGAAGATCTCACTTTTACTTGGTGATCAAAATGTAAAATTCACATTGAAAAAAAAAAAAGATACTGTAACACAAGTCCTCATAATTTCTTTTAATTGTAATGTTCAGAAACCAAATATAGTTCAATAGTAGCTTTTAGTGGTTCTATCCTTTTTTTTTTTTTCCTTTTTTTTTTTCATTGATTTTGAAAATTATTTTAATGAATTTTAGTTCTCAAGGTTGCACTGCAAAGGCAGACAAATTATATCTGCTGGCTATAAAGCACTGGTGTAGAATCTCTCAGTATAGTGACCTGAATTTAAGCATGGTCCTAGGATAATGAAAAGGGGTACTGGTACCTGACCCTTTACTTCCTTACTTTTCTGTTGAAAGCAGTGATCCTGATAAAGGTAGTAATGACTGACTTCTGATGACTTACATTTGATTCCAGAAACACTGAGAGTACCAGGCCATTTCTGATGGACTGCTAGACAGCTGGCAGGCAAAAGGATTGTAATCACTGCAGATTTGAGCCACTCTTTTGAATTGTTGACTTCTATTTAAATGCTGATTTTTAATCTGGCCAAATCACTATTGGGAATAAACCTGTACCAGCAAGAAGAAGGAACAGATCTTTTTCATCTCTCATTTTCAGGATCCTAAAACCCACCAATGAAATAAATATTGTTTCCTATTACCAGTCCATTCAGCCTTTAGTGGAAGGGCTCATTAAAAATGTATGCACACAGCTTATTGCATTAATTATTGAAACGAATATATATATATATATATATATATATGTTTTACAATATTCAAGAAAATTACACATGAGTGGAGGGTTTGACTTGAAAACTCATCTACTCTCACTTTCTTGGCAGCAGACAGAGTTGGATTAAGTCTGACTGAATATGCACATTAAGGCATCAATTGTTGAAACTACTTTCCCCTCAGTATACCTGCATGTGGAACTGCGGTATTAAAAGGCAAGATGACGAGGAGGATAAGTGCTACTAGTTGCACTTGATGACGCAGGAGCACCAGGGCATTCCTTTACCCCTTTCTTTACTAGGAAATGGCATTATTGTAGATCTGTTGGGTATTCTTGATACATTTGATAACAAAATAGTGTTGATGAATAGTTGAAGGCCATGAGAGCAATAAATGAAGTTATTCTTGAGTGACTACATTCTTTTTTTGCAGGGAGAACTCGGGAATGGAGGCAGTTTGGGGTGACTGTTCATCAGCCTGGTGGGTGCACTCGTGCTCCCAGGTGGAGTATTACTAAGTTCTAGTCTGTCACTCTTCTTGATCAACGTATGCCTGAGGCCATTAGTGGAAAATCATCTTTGCTTGAGGCTGGGGTATCTCCAACATCCAGATGATTCCCATCTGTACAACTGTTTAATCAGATTTGGATGGTAAAATCAGTTGTTTAACTGAGTTTGTTGCAAGGCTTTGGGTTTGGATATACCAGCCATGTTGCAAACTGAGTACATGGTGGTAGGATTCAACACTTAGTGGAAATGACAAGGGTATCATTCTGTAGCTATCCTACAGTCCATAAACCCTGCTGGCTTCTGTGTTTGGCTACTAAATTAACACTAAGAGTAATAAGCATGCCTTTGTCATTTATATCTGGCAGAGTGGTAATGGAATAGATGCTGCTTCTCCTTCATAGAATTACAGAATGGCTTAGTTGGAAGGGACCTCGTGGATCATCAGGTTTCAACCCCAAATCAGCCTCTCTCAATTTCTTTTTTTATAGAAATATCTTCCAAAAATCATTCTTGGTCCTGCTGCTGCATCTCAACCTACAGTCATTTTCAATATTTAATATATTTAAACTTTTGTGCTCCATTGCTTAGTTTTGGTTTGACACATGGTATATTTCTGTTCCCTGATTGATTGTGAATGTCCCATTAAAAATTGGCTCTTTCATGAGCACTCAGTTTACACATTCAGAATGTGCTTTCCTCAGAAATTCTGCAGTGTGCATTTACACATAGCTGTTTCTGAAACAATTCTTTGATTAGGTCAGCAAATTCAGTTTGCAGAAATTCATGGAAAACAAACAGCTAAGAGATGGGACATAGAGGGAACTAATCAAAAAATTCAATGCTTCTCAGTTCTTCTTCTGAGGCTTTCCTTCTAAGCACAGAATTTGTTGACCTTCACTTTGCTATCTTTGGATGTGATGAGAAATGAGACGTACACCTCCAGACTTCTAGGAGGCTTCATCTGTTAGAAATAAAGCTATCTGTCCATTAGCTAGTGTTTTTGACAGTGAACATTTTGCAGCTACCATCCCTGATCTACCCTGTCTCACACAACTTGATTCTTGTTACAGTTTGATTCTGTTTCAACCTGTGAGTGAGTGGGACCTAGGTTTTCTCTGAAAACATCTCACTTCATGTACGTAATTCAGATCAGCTAGTAGAGCACTGGGCTTAATCTCAAAGGTACTGGAGGGTTGTATTTTTGGAGAGCACTCTGCAAATACAGAATCTGGTTTCTCACTTTCTTGATCAAAATTTGAAATTTTTGAAATTTTTGATCAGTCTAGTATACCAAAAAACTCATTCATCTCTCAGATTCCTGCAGGGTAAAGGGTGCAAAGGGTCAGCAAAAAGAAATTTTGATGGCTTGGATATCAGTGCTATTTATTAATGTGCTTTCCTTTGGCAAAGCAAAAAAAAAAAAAAAAAAAGGTGGCTTTTGTGTGTGCATGTGTGTGGGAAGAAAATCTTATTAAGTCTAAATAAATAGACTGTAGGAACCATGGCAATACTTTACACTTCTGTGAAGTCTTTATTCTGGGGTTTTCAAAATGTTTTAACAATGTTAATGGAATTCACTGCTCCTACATTCTGTGTTAGCCTAAGTGCATATAGGGCATCTTCATGTACATACTGGCAGACTAGAAGGAAGCTTCTGGTTAACTGTGTGCAGCAGCATTGCACTGCAAGTATTTTCATGGCAGGTAGGAAAAAAAAATAAAAAAATAATAAAAAAAACCAACCTGTATTCAAGCGAAACTGCATAGGGAATTGCCTGTAGGTAGACAAAACATAATTGCAAGTTGAAATTTGGCCAAGACATTTGTCTTAACACTCTTCCTCGTTTGAAAAAATCCACCACGTACTTAATAACTTTATTAAGTACAAGCAGTTATGAAATCTGTTCTTTGTTTCACCCAAAAGAAAACATTTCCTAATAGGACGGTGCTGTTAAACACTGACTCATAACTAATTTAGACAGAGAGCTCCATCAATGAATTACCAAAACTCTTTTTTGTAGTGCTGGTGTTTTCCTTGGAGATCTCCCCTCCAAGTACTGCCCCTGCTTTAGCCTGCGAGATCTGAAGGGATCACAGCACAAGGTGGTATGGCTTAGGGCTGTATATAAAATGATGAAGGAGAGAGTGAAACTCAGCCATGTGCTCTCTTTACTCAACATTGTGCTGGAGAGTACGGTGGTGTTCAGTGAAACTCAGCACTACTCCTTTTTCTGCAGTAAATAATCAGCCTGTGAAATTTCCTGCTGTGGTGGTGGGGGGTTATCCGGATAAACAGTTTATCAGGATTTTTAAGAAGGATAAGGGGATGAACATTAATGATGTTTCTGATTATGCGGGCTAAAACAAAAAGATACAAGAGCGTTTGGTTCTTTATTATTATGATTAAACTTAGGATATAAACAGACTCTCTTCCAGGGTCAGGCAAGGATCTCTTGTCACACTGCACGAACATTTTGGTTCTCCAAAGGCTTTCCTGTGAATCTGATATTAGCTACTTGCATAGCCAGCGTGTTGGAAGAGCTGGGCCAAGAGTATGATTCATAGTGGTTCTGTGTTTCAATCTCTCTGTCTCTCACAGAGAACTCAGAGTTTCAAATACAAATGTGACGCCTTTCTAATGGCAATTTAAAGTCTTGTTAAGGCAAGATACTGCTCCAGCTGTAAGTGACCAAATCTGCATGTCTGAATTATGTTTTTCTTTGTCAATGATTACTCACCATGGGAGAGGAGAGACTGCATCATAATTACTGTTTTATTTATTTAATTTGGAAGTACAAACAATAGACAGAAAGGTTCATTTGTCAACTCATTAATTTGCTTCTGCTCAAAAACAGAGACAAGTTTCCCTTCAGATGAGCATTTGCAGTCCTGTGGACTTGCATTTTTATATTTGATAGCAAGTCACCAGCATTGTGCTCTAGACAGTTTGAAATCCTAGGTGCAGCATGTAAAGGTAGAGATTTTGAATATGCTTTTAAAAATTTTGATGGCCATTGGAAACATTTCATAGATTACTCTAAGAGCAGTTATGGCACAGTATTTCTGAATGTTTTTAGGAAGAACAACAATTTAGCTCCACTTCTTGAAAGAGAAAGGGGCATCTACCAGGGGCATCCAGAGGCATCCAGCTTCTGTGAAACCTTTCTGTAGTCCACATGGGAACATATGAGGTATAGCTTGACTCAGGTTATTATTTTTCATTGCAATTTTGTTGGCATCACAATAGCATGTTAGCTCTCTGTGGCAACAGTTATTAAGAGCTTGGTGCACAATGCTTCAAGCAAGGTTTAAGAAGACAAACTCCAGTGCTGTGAACATTATTATCAGAATAAACAATTCAGACCTCCCAAGGCTGTGTCCAGATAACTTTCTGGTTCTTGCCATGGCTGCTGTCCATCACTGGCCAGTGTGTGGAACAAGGTTTGGAAGGGAATGGGAAAAATAGAGAGAGATATGTCAATCACAGGGATTTGACCTGATACAGGGCTGGGAGATGGCAGGCACCTGGATTCTGGATTTGGGAAACTCTACTGTTTTTTCCTACTGCAGACTGAGTCTGGGAAAGAAGAAGATTTGAAGCGTAAAAGAGGGATCAATCTTCTTTAAGTGCAAGTTGATTGCTGAACATTTTTTTTTTCCATATTTTCTCTTTCCTTGTAAATTATATGCAAAAAACAATGTACTGAATAAACTGCAGAATTTAGGATATTAATGGGCCTTGAAGATGGTCTGTAAGAAGAAAAACTATTGCTTAACTCAAAAGAACAGGAAAGCTTCACCCAGTAGAAGGGAAGAAATTAGGTTGATTTGAGTAAAGAATTCAAAGAGAAAATTGTGATATAATTTTGCCGAGTAGCTGGGCAGTAATGTTAAGCACTACAGAGCAAAAAAATGCTGGTGCCAATAAAACTGCAGACGCAGAAAGGTAAACTAGTGGGGAAACCAGGTAAAGGGTTTCAAAAAAGGGCTCCTTCAAATACAGTCCCAATAGCAAGAGAAACAGGACTACTGCAAAGTTAAGACAAGAATGGAACAGTTACAGTCATGCTGTTCAGTGACTGAACCAGCATTTAACTGATTTCATATCTTACTCACATATTTCTTCAAAGAATTGCAGTCAGTAATGCTGGCAATATAAGCTAATTGTATTAACAGTATAATATGTACTGTAATGTACATTTTTAACATATCCTTGTATAGAAATCAGGTTTTCCTTTGTTATTTCTAGTCTTAGCCAGAGGTGTGTAGAAGGGGGAGGGAAATAAGGATTATTTTTAATCCTCGAGTCAGACATGGGTATGTGAGTGGACACTGGCATGCAAACCAACTAAATCTATTATTCTGAAGCAATGTACAGTAGCTCCTAAGAATAGACAAGGAAAAATAACATTGACCTAAAACAGGGATGATTTTAAGCCATGTTTTCTTATCCAGCTTTATGGAGTTCTAATGGTAAATGTTGATTTGTCTTTGCATCGTCCTGTATAGATGGCTCATTCAATGATATAATTAGAAGCTAGATGTCCATTCTCTTAGTTACTTATTTTTGTATTAAGAGTCGTCACAATAACTTAGAGTAAATTGAAAATAAACATCAAAATAACATTAAAAATGTAATGTAAATAAAGCATTTAGATCACATCACAAAAGTTCAGATCCAAAGGTCCTCAAAACAAACATGAGTTTTTTTATTCTCTTTTCACAGTTGTCCTTTGAATCAAGGATTCAAACCTGAAATAACACAGTGGCATTTGCAGTCAGTCTCAGAAAGAAATGAAAGATTCTCTGGATACTGACACAGTCTTAGCTCTTTTTGCTGTAGCAGCAGTACTTTTAGGTTTAGCTTGAAGGATTTTTGTAGTTCAGACAAAGAGGAAGCTTTTGTCTCTAGGGCTCACACTTTAGCCTCTTCAACAGAAAGGGTTCAATTTCAGAAATATTTTTAAGCTTTTTAATAATAAGTGACGAGCCAGGCTTTTAGAAAATATGGCTGCTGTAGCCAGTAGGTAGTAATATAAGGAAATAACAAATCTCTCCTCATCCACTTCTTTTGTATCATACAGCAGTACTAAATGGAATTTAATTTTAAGTGCATGTTCAGGTCAGATTCGCCTTACCCTTAGTGGCTGGGGTGAGAGTCAATCTTCCAGCTGTTACACAATATCATGGTTCCCAAAAACTCATCAGGAAAAGGTCAGCTAACATGAGAAATATGCTAATAAGAGACTCCTTTCCCTTTCCCTTTCCCTTTCCCTTTCCCTTTCCCTTTCCCTTTCCCTTTCCCTTTCCCTTTCCCTTTCCCTTTCCCTTTCCCTTTCCCT
>JAPSGF010000011.1:4408532-4428532 GCA_035772895.1 Perdix hodgsoniae
TCCCTTTCCCTTTCCCTTTCCCTTTCCCTTTCCCTTTCCCTTTCCCTCTTCCCTCCCCTCCTCTCTCCTCTTATTTTTTTTTTAAAGCAGATGCAAGATGACATATCCAAACAATCACTTAAAAAATACTTGGCAAAAGTTTATTCACAGATGTCATTACTACAAGTCCTCATGTGTGCCCCTTTGAAATAAGTGGCCACTTATTAGAGACTAGGGAGAGAATATTTACTTGAGAAAAATTATTGATAAAGCACATTGAAATCTGTTTCTATTAGTTTTGGTCCACAAATACTTTCTACGCTAATTTTAGGGCTTAGGGATATTTAGTCATACAAACTCTCCAGCCTGAAGCAGGCGTGTACCATATTATTATTATTATTAGTAGTAGTAGTAGTAGTAAACACCAGTCTTAACTGTTTTGAATATATTTATAAAACATACTTCTCATCTTCATAAAATTGAAAGCATCTGCTGGGGATTTTCAGTTAGAATGTTGTGGGCATGCAAGTCTGGTGTAGGTCTATCTGCCATTTTGAATGGCAATTAAGCTGACAGTGCACCCTGTACCAGTGAGACTGGAAAACAAACAAAACAGGCAGATGGTTCATTTAGTTTAGTAATTGTAATTTGTTGTTCATTAAAACTAATTCCCACGCAGACATTCTCTATGCAGATGGACTATATGGACAATTTTATTTCACCAACCTGTTCTAATAGTTATTTTTGTTAGTGTAATTTGCACTGACATTTGATAGGCAGTTGATTAGAGCAGTAGGATTTTGTCAAAATTAAAATTAATTGTAATTTTTCCTTCTTTCATTAGTCTGCTTTTGTAACTATCATGACCAAGCAGCAGGGGTTTTGATCTGAAATATCACAGCACAGCAGCATTTGTTGTGTTTTTGTTGTTGTTGTTTTGGTTTTTTGAGATTGGACTTTTTATTTAATGGGCTGTATTTGGAAGAAGTTTTTTTTTTTTAATTTATTTATGTAATGTAAAGAAGACAAAAACTAGTGGGCAAACTGTTTTAGGATGATTCTAAAATATTCTTTGAATGGAGGAATATAGGGAGTTTAAAAAAACAAACAAACAAACTCAACTAACTGTGCTTGAGATGTTTTTCATTCTTCTAAGTTTTCTTAAATACAGTGATACTATTGTAGCTGCATACATTCTGATAAATAGAAAGACACTTTCTGGCTGCCTATAAAAATGTCCTTACAGGAATAAGAAACATATTGTCCCATGGGTTTTATACAAGGATCTTTTTCCCCCTCTTTAGATTATAAAATTATGTATGGTAAATAAACTTCAGAAGAAGGAAACTAGTGCCATCTTGACAATTATAATTACGAATCTGCTCAGTTTGATAATCATGATAAAGTTATTCTCTCATAGATGGCTTAAATTAGAAAGTAATTCTTCAAAAAATAAATATTAAAACATCTTGATAAAAATGTAGACAGGCACTTCTGAAGGCAAGTCTCTAGGGCTGTGTACAGCTTAGATATTTTTCTCTCACTGCATGCTGTAGCACTTCTATCAATCTGCAATATTAGAAATGCAGATAAAATGCTAGATGCAACTATAAGAGCTTCAGGTTGCTTTTATTCTTTAACGTCTTTTTGGTTTTGGTGAATTTGTGAGATAATATTGGTAAAACAACAGAGCAGACAATTGAAAGTTCTCATCCTATTCCAGTCAATAGCAGCTCCTTCAACAATTTCAGGCAAACAAGGTGACCTATGAAAAAACCTAATAGTTTGTTAGGACCTGTTGGGCAGCATGAAGTAAAATTTTAGCATAGGTAATTTTTTTCTTCTAGAGACTAGCGACGTTATAAGTTACATTTTTGTTTCTTCCAAAGCACAGTATTCTCTAGGCTGTATTTCCCCATAGAGTTGTGAATGTGTAAGTCAGAGCATGCTTGACCTACTAATTTTCAGTTACACTTTTTTTCTCTTAGAATCTAAATTTTTTTAGAATTATCTATATCTAGGAATTGGGCTGGAAACAGAAAATAAATTCTTCTGGTTTATAACTTGACTCTTGTTTCTGCAAAATATGAACAAGACAGTGTTTATTGTAGTCAGAAAAATAGTTGGCATGATTGTGCGTAAGTGAAGAATCTCTGGATTGTCTCAAAGTGTTAGCTGCCCATTTGCAGACAAGCAAGCTTTTAGTGAGCAATTTAGGTCAATGGATAGAGGGGAGAAGATGTGTTTAGGCGACAGATTTTAAATCACCATAATATAAATATGCTTCCCTTTTCATCCGGAATTTGCTTTCTTTCAAGGTAATTTAGTGGAGCAGACATGCACTTATGCCTGTCTTTGTAATTTTAGGGATTAGGATAGTGAGGATTAAATGCTGACCCTTAATCTTCAATATCAACTTTAAGAGCGAAATATAATATGCAAATGGAATACATTCATTTTGTGTTTATATATTTTAATCTCTGTAATTTAGTTTTAAGAAGATGGAAACTCATCTTTGCCTTATTTATTTTGAATCCCAAAGCAAGATGCCATTAAAATCTTTATCCCTGTATCTTAGAGGATAAATGTTTATCCTTTAGGGATTAAAATATAATTTTTTTAAAAAATGAGTTTAACCTAACACTCTTACATCAATCTAAGAGCTATGTGTGTCTGATTTAAAAGTATCCTTGAGTGTCGCGTCAAACATTGATAGTGGTGAAAAAATCATCCTGTGTTTATTTTCTAAAATCAGTGAGTGGAATTTGCATTAACAGAAATCAATTGTACTATAGCACAGATCAATTTGGTCAGTTCATTGTAAGCTTTTCCTAAAAGTTCTGGATGTATTCAAAGTATAGTCCTTGAAGTCTGAGAGTATTTATAAAGATTGAATATTCTTTAGTTATAAACAATAAGGATATCTCAACTAGCACAAATGAATTATGGAGTATGATAAGAAAGTATGATCAGAAAAATCTGTAATATGAAAATTTGTCAAATAAAATGGGTATGTAAAATACTTTTTCCTTTAGGAATTAATACTAGCACAATTGAATTACTTGACCCAATTAGATTTATACTGGATGTTCACATATATTTAATTTGTTTTTGTAAGTGCATATATTTTGATATCACTATTCCTGAAACACTTTTAGAGCAGGCCATCTTATTGATTTTTTTAATATCTGCATTCCACTTCTCTCTAGTTGTGCTGATAAAGACTGAGAGGGGATCTTATTTTAATGTTTATAAATATCTTAGGTGTGGGAAACAGAGGGACATGGCCAACCTCTTTTCAGTGGTCTGTGGGGAGAGGACAAGGGGGAATGCCATAAACTGGGGCATAGAAAGTTTTGCATCAACATGCAAAAGGACTTCTTAACAGTAAGGGTGACGAAGCCCTGGAACAGGCTGCCCAGGGTTGTTGTGGATTAGCCTTCTCTGGAGCTATTCAAGATCTTTCTGGACACCTAACCTGCTGTAGCGAGCCTGCTTTGGCATGGGGGCTGGATTTGAGGATCTCTGGTCCCTTCCAACCCTTACAATTCTGTGATTCTGTGATTTCAACAAGCACGATGGTTTGGAGGTTTTCAAATAATATCACAGGAAATTTGAGATTTCTTCAACTGAGGGCTTAGAATGTCTTGGTATGAGCTACATGTTAAAGTCTGTATCATTACATGATAAATGAATAATGGTAATGCTCCATGTTCCAGTCCAGTAAGTTATCATCCAAGGACCATATTCTGCTAACCAGAGTCTTACAAAAAATACTTTCTTCTTTGACAAATCTTGCAAGCGTTTTGATGTTCTTTGGAGAGTAATGTGCTACCCAAACCAAATACAGCTGTTAGGACATAGATCAGCAGGGATGTTGTGAGAGAACGACAGCTTAAACAGAATATAAATAAATAAAAACATCACCTACCAACTTTGTTTTTATTTTTGTGGACTGGGAAGTTGAACTGGATTGTTGAACATGGTACATCAGGAAGCTCCTTTAACTCTGAATTGTTACTTACAGATGAATTCTCAAAAAAAATATTGAAGAAGCAAATGAATTTGTTCATAGTTCTATCTCTGTTTTGGGGATGCTCTCTGGGTCTAAGATAGCTCAGAGGAAAAGAAAAAGAAATTAGGCCTATT
The DNA here is from genome assembly GCA_035772895.1 of Perdix hodgsoniae. Classification (NCBI taxonomy): domain Eukaryota; kingdom Metazoa; phylum Chordata; class Aves; order Galliformes; family Phasianidae; genus Perdix; species Perdix hodgsoniae. Next base: position 4,412,661 of record JAPSGF010000011.1, read on the forward strand.
ATCATAAGGATAAAAGGTTGCTGATATCTCTGGTTCTCTTATAGACCTCAAAGAAGTGAGAAGTTGTTTTGTGTACTTATAATTTCTCAGTACTTCTGTAAATGCCAGAAACTATCTGGATTTTACTGTAAGTTTTGTGTTTTATTAATTTCCCCAATTGTATCGAATGGGAAAGAACACATCACACAGCAAAAATGCAGTCACGCCTTCATTACTGCTCAGCAGAGACCTACCAAGTGTCAAGAGACCGACTGAGCCGATGCACACCTGAAAGTTTGTGAAAGCACAGAGTACACTTTTTTTAAGGCCTCTTGCAAGGAGAACATTGCATATGAATAAAGCATCTTGATTATGTTAGATCTGCTAGTATAGCTTTAAAAACACAGCACAACTAATAGTGGACACTGAGTTCTTCCTTAAAAGATTATATTATACTTTTTAAAAGTTTGTCTGTTCTAATGAATTACACATGGTATTGCACACCATATGGTTTTACAGATGACATTTCTGGGGGTGGATTTTTCTTGATGTTTTCTTCTAATTTTGTGTTACATTAGGCTTGAGATGTCAGCAAGGATGTCCTCCTATGCGAAAAGAGAGTCTATTTTAACTTGTGTTGGTGTTGATTGCTCAACGTGTTTTTGTGATGCTTCAGTCAAATCTTTCATCTGAATGTCAGGGACATTGTTTATATATTGCAGTGGTGTTAAAGTGATATATTCTAAGATAAATAAGTGAGCTGTCTAATGTATGGATAAATGAGTACCTGGAATTATATTTGTGGCTAAATGTACCTAACAGGCCAACAGCAGTTTTCTTCTCAGTGGTAATATCTTATGGAATAATTGATAACACATTAGAAGACTGAAAACTTGTATGATATCCAAAGCAAAGATTACAGTCAGTGCAAAGAATGTTATTTATTTATTTATTTTTGAGTTTCTGACCTGAAAATACCGTGGTTTTTTTTTTTTTGTCGCTGTTTGTTGTTGTTGTTGTTTTTTAAAGGGTGAAAAAATATCATAAAATCCTTATCATAAATTTTTTTAAGCCTGAATGATTGGCAATAAAAAAAAAATAAAAAAAATTGTAAATTTTGTTAATGATGAAGCAAATTCCCATAGACCTGCAGATTTCTCAACTCACTTTCTGTGGGAGTATGGCAGAGGAAATGAGGGGCACCTAACTTTTCCTTTGTTAGGTTGCCTAACCTTTGGTCAGGGGACCTCTCTTGATACCAGCTATCATAAGCCCAATGTTATAAATCTTAGCTGGAACCAGCTATTGGACACAGGTAGAAGGATGAGACAGAAACTGAGGCAGTATGCAGATTTTAATAATTTAGTTAACAGCTTTGATGAGAATGTATTAGCTAATCTATTTTTAATGGGACATGCTCAAACAATGTGAATATTCATAGTATAATCTAGCCAATGTAAAACCTAAGCTTTCTCTAAAGGCTTAACTCAACCTAGCTGAGTTAGAAGCTTTTAAGTTGTGCTAGAAAACATGTCCTGATGTGTTAGAAATCCTCATCTAGAGAAATTCTTAAAGATTCACATAGATAGGAACTAGTAGCAGCTGCAGTGTCAAGAGCATAAGTGCTATCTACGAGAAAATTTGCTAAATAAGTGGGCAGCTGCTTTCAGTGCTAGCTGCCATTTTTCAGTGGTCTTCACAAGTGGCCATAAGTAGAAAACATTACTGTAGCCCTTGAGGGAAGTGCACAAGAGATGCTCATTTGAGGGCATTAGGGCTGATTGTACAGTAGGTGCCTAAGGCGCGAGTGAGGTTTAGAAGAACAGCCTGGGCAATGGAGCCAGGGCTCCGCATCAAAACCTGCTGTTGTCAGGCAGCTGTGCCTGCTGGCTTAGATTGCTTGTAACTGGGATCCTTAAAGGAGCAAGCCTCCCAAAGGCAGCTTGGATATGTGAAAAGGCTTTGTCGTTGTCATTTATTTATTTATTTAGTTAGTTAGTTAGTTCTCAAGGAACAGAATAAACAGCACTGAGAAGTGCCATAGGGAAACACAGAGTTATGCTGAGAAGCTCTTGTGCTTGTTCCTCTCTCCTAGATGCCCATAGATGTGCATTTTTCCTAGATATCCATACATTACATGTGTAAAGTTCCAAGAGCAAGTACACCCATTCAGCCCTGGAATGCATCTGTATATTTCTCAGAGTGCTCTGGTGAGCCAGTCCTACCTTGAGCCCTATACCCAAATATACCCAACCCTGACCATTTACCCAACCCCTAATTTCTTTAGGCAATAGGAGACCTGTATGATTCACTAGCCTTGTTAGAGTAATTAGAGAACTTTACAACAAAAATGTCCAAAGTTACTGTGACATAACATATGGGGAAAAGGAGGAACAACAGAACACAGCGGCCTAATAATTCCTTCTAATCCCTCAGAGGTACTAGCTGTTGGAATTGTCTTCATGGCACTAACCACCAAAGTGCTTGAAATATTTGTTGGGAAGTAATAGATCCTTGCAGAGTTCACTTCCAGCACTCAAAAATCTGTCCGCTTAGAAACAAGCATTATAACCTCTGGGACTGGTCTTGCTGTAAAATCAATATCTGAAGGTAATCGCTTTATATCTGATGCATGAGCCAGGGTGATTTTACTGGCTGCCTGTTGTTAATATGGACCACTGCCTAATTGTCATTCCAGAAGAAGATCCAGATGTCCCTTATTCTCTCCCTCCAGCCCAGCGTGGTTTCATTACCCGAAAAAAATTCCTAAAAGGTGATATCATTTACTGTTAGAAGCTGAACAGGACAAAGGCCATCCCTCCTTGCACCTCTAGTTTCATGAGCAGATTTTAAAATTAACAGTTCTCCTCAGCACATGTGATTTCACCTACCAATCCACAGGCAATCCAATTTGAATATCCATGACTTTGCCCTTAAAGTTCTCCAAGTTTACGCCTTTTGCTGTAAGCTGTTCCTGTGCCTTCACAGTTGTAGTAGTGGTGTAGGATTTCTTTTCAGCGTATTTGCTAGGGAGAGGAACAAATGTGACATTTGATTCCCAACTTCAGCAGCGGTACACTACAGGTAGTGCTCAAATGCCAACACAAAAGGTATAAGTGGGAGAGGTGAAATTTGTAAACTCAACAGAAGAATGAATTTACCTTATTAGCAAATGAGTTGAAGCAATTTTTTTTCTTTTTCTTTTTAAGATGTTATTTCTATTCTTCGCATGGAAATAGTCTGGTAATAACTACGAGTCTAAATTCCCTGCAAATACAAGGAGGTCTTCAAGTGTTTGAAGTCTACACATGTTTGCTGTAAAACACTCCATAAGTGTAATGCAGCACTCTGTATTGTTTTTCAGAAATGTTACTGCCTACATGACAATTGCTGTTTATTTGTTTGGAGTTTGGAGTTTTGTTATGAAGCATGCAAAAGTGCAGCCAACTTGGATAGCGTAGCTTTTAATCCCAGAAACTGCCCCTGTGTATACTGAGTTTGCGTTTGTTCCTCTTATTTAACTGGCTGCTGAGATTAAGGCTTTTCAGGCTTTCATTTGCAGGAGATATCTGGAACCCTAATAAACCTTTCTATCACTTCTGTTGGAGTGAATTTCTTCAAGAAAATATTTTCTCCCCTTGTAGTCCCATCACCTGTATTCCTCCTCTCCTGTTCTCAAAGCAAGACTGTTTAAGTAGCAGTGAGGAAAAGCTTGTTTTTGCAAGGATTATATTTTTTGCCTGAGTTTTTTTTTCTTCTTATTTTTGGCCAGCTAAGGAGTACAGGTTGCATACTGTTTCTGTTAAAAAAGCCTTTATATTAATTTTAAAAGTTGTAGGACAAAAGACTTCTCTTAAAGGTAAGGGAAATGTGCTTAATACATACTCCTGAGCTTACTGTATATTTAAAGTAGATATATACCTTGCTGCTATGAATCTTTGACTAAGTGCCAAATGTTGCATTGCCAAAAGGTATAGCATTTCATTTATTTCTTTAGGCTCAATAGCGGTTACTGGTAACATGTGTTTGTAGGGTGTCAGTTCTGATGGAATTTTTTTGCTTGGCCTGTTTCCAAGTAATGTTGGTATGTGTTTAAAACACTTTAAAAATAAATCAGACTTTTGTGTTTCTGCAATAGAAATTCCAGGCAGAGTGATAAAGTGGGATTCACTTGCCATCATGATCATTTTTGCTCTATTTTGTTAATGGGGAAGTACTCTGTTCTTTTTGTTTTGCTTTTCAGTAAGCTAAAAAAATATAATAACTATAGATAAGTACTCAGGACAAATGTCTAATACTTTCAAGAAACTTGTAAATAAGAAATGTATAGTTCTTTTCTCTGTGTTAGAAAAATGCTTTTAATGTTGCTTTCCTCACACAACTTTTCTCTACCAGAGATATTTATGATGAAGCCTTTACAGATTATCTTCTGTGGCTCTGAAAGTTTTCTCTGTTCCCTTTCTGAGACAAAGAGATCTAGCAGAGATCACTTCTTTTCATACAGAGACCTTGTGTTCATTGCTGTGCAAATGTAGGATCTCTTACAGGAGATACACACTGTGTATGCCATGGGTGTCCAACATATTTATTTGCTTGGGCTGCATTGAATGAAGAGGACTGATCTTGGGCTGCATATATGTAGGTCTCTCCAAAAGTAATGCCTCCTATTTATTTCCATGGGAAACACAACAGAGTACAATAACACTGTTTGATTGAGCAAATTATCAACAACAAAATATTTTTAGCTATGCATTTTTGCCAGCAATGAACAAGAGCCTGCATACTGTGCTTGTAAAAATCTGAACCAGCAGGGAGGAACTGAAACGCACCACTTAAGCGCACCACCCACAACATCACTGTGCCAACATCCACTGTTTGGTCTCTACAGACATTCAGTAAGTGTTGATGAATGTCAATGAGTGCAATTTTTTTTTCCTCATGGAGGAATTCAGTTCCACACATCTGCATCATATGCACTTCCATGTCAGATGCCGTTTTCTCAGACTGTCCCTTTGCTGTCATCTGTCACACGATGACAAAATGTAACAGAATACTGGTGGGAAGATTCAGCCTCTACTGTCATACCACCAGCATCCGCCTCTGATTTTGTAGGCCAATATTATAGCACAGGAGGCATTACTTTTGGAGCAGCCCTCCTGAAATATATAATATAGTTTAAAAGCAACAAAACTTACTTTAATTTTTAGTGGCTTTTATTAAAATGTATAAAAAAGAGAGCAACAAAAACATAAAACTAGTGGGATATGTGACCTTGTTTTTTTGTGAAACTAATGCATCATCATCTGGTTTGATGGCAATGGCTGCAGTTATTTGTGAGTTCTGTGCTTCATCCTTGAAAACAGTTGCTCACAAATTTACATACTGACAAAAAAAAAAAAAGTCATAAATAGGACATGACAGTGATGGGAGGGATATTTCTCTCTGGTAACAGAAGTCTTATAAAAGTTTGGTAAAGAAACATGATCAAATTTTTAATTACAACTCTATAATTTCCATCTGAAAATTCACAAGTAATGTATTTATGTTGACTGAAAAAGGAGTTGCAAATAAACCAGAAATTTATTTATTTATTTATTTATTTATTTGCAATATTGAAACCTATTCTCAAATTCCTTTATCAAAATGGAAAACATGGCTGTGTATTTTTTTGCTTCTCGCTGGACTGTGTTTACGCAGTGTATCAAATTCCATAAACTTATTTGCCATGACTTGAACTGGCACTGCACTGCACCCCACGGCCTGGTTTCAGTCCGGATGGGGTTAAGAGCCTGCTGATTTTTCATTGGTGCTGAGAGTTTGTTGGGCCAGAGCTGTCAGCGTGGTGGCACTGGGCAGCAGGAACCACACTGACCCAGTTATGCTGGGCCACATGTGACCCATGGACAGTGATTTGGACATGCTTGATATATGCAGTAGCTAAAGGACATTTAAAAGCACTATTCCCCCTAATTCTGTAAGGACTCTCAAGTACAGGGAATAAGGCTGTGAAAAATTCAAGTTCATGGGTCCTCAGGATGTTGTAGCCAGCAAGAACCCCCTGTAAGTGGAATTCAGATGCCTGCAGGGAGCAGAGTTTCTGCAGCAGTACTGCAAGCCTCTGATCTCTGCATGCTTTCCCCAGGTGACAAACTTCCCCTTCGCTTTGTGGGCATCTGCTACCCTGGGCTCTTTCTCCTGTGGATGAATATAAATCTCGCAGCTGGGTAAGGCGGCCAGCTTAAGTTTGCCAGCACTTTGTACCAGCTGTTCAAAAGAGGCTGCTTAATGTGGATGCCCTGGATCATGTACCTTACACCTTGCTTGCAGAGGTGCTGAGCACCTGCAGGTACTCATCTGCTTTGTTCAGTCTTTGTGAAAACTGGGCCTGGGCTGTCTCAAGCTGAGCCTCTAAAGCTGAAATCCAACCCGCACTGCCCTCTCTCCCCGTTCCTCCCCCCAAAAAAAATAGTGACTGTTTTTTTGAAAATAACAGGGACAAACATGAGGTATTGATAAGCCTGATCAAATTTTGTGTCAGTTATTTTGAAAGCAGACAGATTGACATATAATTGAGTTTCGCCTGGCAGGTAACTTCTTGCCTTTCTTCAAGTGAAGATATTTTATTTTTTGAGGATAGATTTATTGTTGATTATTATGTATGTTGGTGGCTTTTTTATTTTTTTTCCAAAGGACATTAGAATTGAGAATAGCTTTACAGTTTTACAGTGGATAATCCATAAACTATTGTAATGATTTTGAAAAATAGGTATTCAATATTTAGCATTTACTTTGTATACACAGTAGCAAATACTACTACATTTGCTTCCAAGTTTCATGGTATATCTGGAAGCTTGATAATAACAGTTCGTATTTTCTTACCAAACTGATAATGTGTTATTAATTCAGATTAAAAAAAAGAGGTAGCTCGACCAGATTCTTCTGTTTTGTCCCAGGTTTGAAATTTTATGAGAACCAGACTACACATTCCTCTGCTGTTAGACAGTATTATTTTCAGAGATGCTAACCTGTTAGTGATTAGCCCAGACTGGTGTCTTGAATGCTTGTGGTATCAGAAAGCTCTTCCCTGAGGACCTCTCTGGTCCAAAGAGAATTTCCACATTTGAGCTTGAAAAAGATGGTCTGAACAAGGGTGTATTCCCAACTAGGGGTCAAATCCCATGAGTCCATGGGAATTTTGCCTGAGTTAAGACTGCAGGATTTGACCCTTCAGGATTTATTTGTTTCTTGTACAGATGTTTAAGTCATTTAAAATTTTTGTGGTTAAGTGTTCAAAGAATTAGCTGCCTAACAGACATTTTGCTTCTAACCCCAGCTAATTCACTGCCTCTGCTTATTGGTGTTTTTGTACTTAGCTCATCCTATATGGCAAATTAAGGAAAATTCAGGCCTCCAGTGAAATGATTATCACTGAAAGTAAATTATAGAATATCACAGAATCCATGTGGCCAAAAGGTCATTTTAGATTTATTTGTAGAAATAGCTATCACCTTTACAATATTACTATTAGTAGGGCTAGTGGGCAATTCATTTTCTGTAATTGTATGTTTCTCTGTGTAGGATTCTGCCCAACAATCCTGATCATTACTTCTGTATGTTCTATTGCTTTTACCATGAATGTGTGTTTTTATGAGTGCATCTCTGAACATTTAATAGGGGCTTGCTCCATCAGGTCAAGCATTTGAATGGGCCCAGGGAGGTGGTTGAGTGTGGGACACTGCAACAGGCAGGACTTACATTGTCCCAGGACTTACATTGTCCCCAAAATAAAAAAGTTTGTATGGAGAGACATTATCAAAAAAAGAGAAGAGGTAGCAAGTCCAGCTGTAAATTTTGTTTAATAGTAAAGAATGTGGCTGCTGATTTGGAAGGGAAGAAGTGAGAAAGAGAATGGAGTGAAAATCTGCTGACTGACAGAGTTCAATTTCTTTTTCTCACTCACCTGCTGTCCTGAAGATGAAACCAGATTCATTTCTGATGTCTTTTTTTTCCCTTCCCTAGGAAATGTTGATATTTGCTATGGCATCCATAAAACTTTTCACCGCCCTGCTGTATGCATTTCATAACTGGTCATAGGAAATGTCTTTCATAATTTTTCTGCAGACACAATACAGGAGAGGACACAATGCTAGAAATGCCATTTGCTTCTGCTAAGGACAAAAGTAGACAGAAGCTGCATTTCTAAATTGGGCACTGTGTAGTTTTACTTATTGATTTACAGAGCACTTATTATCAGAGTAGAATGAATGTAATGAACGTAGCTGAAGACTGAACATTTGTTGAAACATGTCTAAGGTATTTCTACACGTTGCTTGAGGGATGAATTAATTTATATGATGTTTTACTTTTTAAATAAAACAATTTATTATAGAAATCAAAATGTCAAATCTAAAAACTCTTATCTGTGAACTCTCATAAATTATTTCCTTGAAGCTTTCTTGGAGCAAGACTCCTCACATGTTCCTCCCTCAAGCCGAAATTACACAAACAATAAGTAACAAGTTATTGTAATTGTAAGTGTAATAGTAATTAACCAATAAAAAAAAAACAAACCAAAACAAAAAAAAACATAGCCGTTTTGATTTTAGTTGATTTTCCCTTTAGGTAAAAGCATCTCTGCTCTGGTTTTTCAGTCTTTTTTTTTTTTTTGTCTTTTTTTTTTTCCCCTTTTGTCCTTCATTTTTTAAACTTACCTGTATATGTCATTAGACAAGTGTCTCACAGGTGTTATTAGCCTCCTGTGTTCTCACAAGTTTTTGGCAGCAGGAGAATGGTGATTTCTGTTTGCATGCTGGTGAGGTTATGGTGATGAGCCGTTAAATAAAATGATCTGTCCCCAGGCCAACCAGTTGATTCGTTGCCAAACAGTAATCCGGTACAATTAAGTATCAAAGATTGAAATACGCCATTATTGCAAAAGATCTGACTGCAGCCACCTGGAAAAGCAGAGCGCTGAAGAGGGGAAGAGTGATCAGGACATTTATTTTCACTGGAGTATACTTATTTCATTAGGTTTGTTTGAACATATGGGATATGGATATCCATAAATTTAAAATTAGCATTTAAATTTTCAATTTCAGCTTTAATTTCCTTTCCAAGCCAGGGGTTGACACAAGGAAGAGATGAAAGTAGCAACAAACTGTCTCAATTTCCAAGACTATTTTTGCTGTTCCTGACTAATTATCATATTAGAACTCAAGATTTTATGGTCCTATTTCAATTTTTGTCCCCCAATAAAAACTCTTGTGGCAGTTGCCACTGTATTTCTGCACAGACATATGTGGTTCACTGGTGACAACATAGACCAAAATTTATCAAATTATTTAGCAAACTTTTTTTTTTTTTTAATGCAGTGTAACTTAGAGCAGAGAATGCTAATTCTTTGTTCCACTACTGTCTCAATTTTGTTTCCATAACTTCACAATAATAGTTTTTAATTTGTCCAAAGCACAGTGAATTCTGATGGGTGGAATTTTACTAGAGAATGTCTTTTCTAGCCGTAACGACAATAGCACAGCAAAACAAACCATATCTAACGTAAAGTCTTTTTAAAGTACTGTAAATAGAGGAAATGGTCAAACATGTTAGGTATTTGAATATTTTGCAGCTACCCACAGCTAATCAGACAGAAAATCACAGCTAATGTACACAAAGGAGTGTTTCAGATCTTATTCACGTATAACAGCTGAAGAAAACCCAGCCTGTTGTTACTAAAATACATTCTGATCTAGATTAACTATGTAGGTTCAAGTGTGAAAGGGAAGAGCGACTTTGGCCCATTTCTTTCCTTTAGGAACTTAATGATAGAAGTCCATAAAATCAGAACAGTCTCCACGTTTATAACATCTGAGGAAATCAGAGACTATAATGATATTAAATGAGCATTAACACAGTCCACTGAAGACAAAGATGGTATACAGGTTTTATTGTTGGAGAAACTGAGATATAAGATTACCAAATTATTTGTTATCTTTTAGCACTCAACTGCAGATGCAAATAGCATTCATGTTTTCCCAATCCCATTTTCCAGCTATGGGTCCTCTTTCTAAAAAGCACTACAGTATAGTTCTGAGAAGGATAAAGGATTTTGGAGGGGATAAGGAGAAATCTTTCTAGTTTCAGCAGGGGCTGCTTAAAGATCTAAGGATGCCAAATCTCTCCCTCAGCAAAAATGAATGAAGGAAACAACCAGGAAAATTGAAAGTCTTTTAAAACTTGGAAAAGTTAAAAGAAATGCAAAAGCACAATGAGTTAATACTAGCCAAAGGAGCCAGGGGAAATAAGAATAGCTTTTCAAATATATTGGAGAAAAAAAAAAAAAAAAGAAAAAAAAAAGAAATAATGAAGTGAAAAAGCAAGCTCAGTAACAAATGAAGAGGGTGACAAAATGTAGGCTACCTCTGAAATGGCCAATGCACTGAGCTACTTTCAAAATCAGTCTTTGACAAGAAAAATAAAGGAGTAAGGACATAATAGACCAAGTAATTAAGACCTTTTCAAAATAGTTGTTGCTAGAAAAGTGTAAGGCAATACTTAGAAAAGATGGAATAAATGCAAATCAGCAGGTCTGGATGATAAGCATACTATGGTCTTAAGAGACATAGATAATGAATTTACATAATCACTAGTAATTATTTTTGAAAAGTAATTGAGGAATTATCATAAGATTGTGAAAAAGAAAAGCTAGTACCAATCTTCAATAAAAGAAGAGTAATTTTGGTAATTACCATAAGGATGCCTGTTGTTATATGTCTTGGGTGTGATACTGAAGCCACAAGAAACTATCATTCTCTCAAAGGAATTTAACTTACTACTTGGTATGACTTAGTCAAACTAGTTGATCTGAAAGGAAAGTGGCACAAAGCACAAGAACAGTAGGAATATTTGTATGTGTTTGTGTGTGTGGTTCATTTTCTATATGTACATATCTTCATGATTGCATAAAGATTTGTGGTCATCTTGAAGTAATGACAGTGATTAAGAAATAACATAACAAATGTTATTGTTCCTACACAGAAGGTTTTACCTTGTACTTTCTCTTGTCTCCACTTGCTAAGTCCAAAGGCATTTTCAGGAGCCCAGAAATATCCAGGCAGATGCAAATTTCTCTGTTCCCTGCCCACGCTGACAGCCTCATTTGGAGGCAAGTAAGATGACTCTTCGACCAGGATTTGTTCCTGAACCACACACGTGCTCACAGTATGGAAAGAAAAGCAAGCTTGCAGGCCAAATAGCAGTAATGTCTTCTGGGATTGTTGTCCTATAGGTTTCTTGAGTGGATAGTCTGATGGGACTGTCTTTTTTCTTCCTGACACCTGATCCCAGAAGGGTGTACCCAGGGACTTTTAAGAGAAGAAAGGGAATAAAGAGAGCTCATGCCATCTAGTGGAATCCCTCCACTTTTTCCACCTCTTCTCTGAGAAACATGGAGGTCATAATGGGTTCTAAAGGTCCAAGCGAACAGAGAAGAAACACAGTACTACAGAATGGAACAAATTAATTTAAATACACAAAATCAGGCAAAAATATTCAAAAATTGTAGTTTAATTAAGAAGAAAAGAGCCTAGATCTTCACTTGTATGAAGAGATTGATAAAGAATTTTACTAAAGTTTTTGTGGAGCTGAGGAACCAACATGAACTGAAGTATTCCAGTATTTCCATGTGAGTTTTCCAGTTGGTACAAATCAAACTGTATTCTGGGAATGAAGTAATTTGCTCAGAAGTGTTCTGCAGATGTCAGTGAAAGACCCGATTTGTTGACCATGTGATTAAGTAAGGGGATGTAAACAGATCATTCATTAAATCGACGGGTTATACTAAAACTAGGAGGTGCTACCAACACCAGTGAGGACAGAGGGAGAAGATATGAAAAGAAGTGAGGACAGGTTAGAAATATGGTCAGGAAATCACAAAATGGGATTCAACCTGGCAAATGGAATCCGATACATCTGCTGAAATAATAATGTGAAATGCAGATACTGAACAGAAGAAAGATGCTTGGAAGGAATTGGTGTTGAAAAAAATTGTAGAGGTGGTAGTGGGCAGCGCATTGCATATGCGTTTGCAATATGATACAACCAGCTTCTGCCATTCTTCAACAGTTCTGCTATTGCTTGTGTCATAACATAAACCAGAAATTGAATATACCCCTTTCATTGTATGCAATGAGACCACATGTAAAATACCGCACACATCTTCAGGTATGTCAAAAAGCAATAATAGGTGTGAATAGGTGTATTAATTGCAAACTCTCACACTGAAATGTGAGTGGACAATGAGTTTTGAAGCATATAATAGGAAGCTATGCTACACAGGTGGGTGAATACTGCTATCTTTTTCAGTTTTAATTTTCATGGTTCTGTACAAGGGGAGTAAAATGAGCAGTAGTTATTGTTTAACCAAGTATCTTTGCACATTAAACGTGTTAATTTCAGATTTTTTTATGGATCAGATATTTTGTTAGCCATGACATCTTGGCACCAAAGTAATTATAGCAGAATGCCCCGAGCCCAAGTGGTTCAGTTCACTGCAAGGTGATCTGCAATAAAATGTGTTAGATTTATTCCCTGAGATAGTAGCTTCAGAAGGCTACCCATAAAATAAGACCATTTTAAGGCATCCTTATCCTTGCCTGTATGTTTAGATGTTTGGATATTGGTAGCTTGAGTACTTTTCAACCATCCAGTCAAAAGTCAAATTTCATGTGTGCATACACATAAGCATACTCTGATACATGCCTCACTCTCATGTAGTTAGCTAGTGAAATTTTATAATTTACTCTGTAGTTCAAATAGGTGGTTTACCTTTTTACTCAAGTCTGCTCTTCTGGAAGAGGGCTGCCCCTGGCAGAAGTAGAAATACAGGGAATACCATTCTTACAACAGTGTCTCCTGAAGAAAGATGAAACAGTTGCTAATAGCCCTTCAATAAGTAGAGCTGTTGCTGCAGGCGTGTGTGGGTACTGCAGACTTTTTGATTTGTATCCAGCTGTTCTTATCTGCTTTTAGTGTTTTTAGAAAGCCAACTGGCTCCTATTTGCCTGAGCCTTTTTGCCAGTTCCCTGTTTCTTACATCCAAAAGTATGTTTATGACCTAGAGGTCATACAGAGATTCAGGTGAGATTCTGAGCTGCCAAATAAGTATATCTGCCTTATCAATGTCCTTCACAGATCTGGGATTATTTAGATGTAATCTGCTGTAGTTTTTTTCATGTCACACCAACCACTGCAAATCTACGCATGTGTATTGACATATTAATAAGACAACAATATAGAGAAATATGTAGTTCAGTGTTCTACCATAGAAGCATACAAGGGTTTTTTGTTACTCATGTAAGTGAAATTCATTTTTATTAAAATGAAAGGATCTACTGCTCTCTCTTTTACTTTATAAAAACACCTTTAATGTCAGCAGGGAAAAGTACTTGCTTGCTGACCTTCTGTGAAGTTACCAGTACAGTTGTCTGCTCTCTCTAACACCAACCATATTTGCTACTAAATGAGTCTGGCTTGAAGTCTTATAACATGTTGCTTGATAAAGAGCATACATGGGATTTCATCATCAAATGAATATTGCATTTAGGAGGTTCTACTAGTATAATGGCACTTTACCATGCTGACTTTTTTTCTCACCTAATTAGGTATATTAGCAGTGAACTTATTAAGACAGAAAGAGAATCTTCAGGTCAAGTACTGTGATTATATGTTTATGTATACCAAGATAAAATCATGCAAAGGATGAAAATCCCAAAGGAATAAATTGTAATTTCCAATTTTTTTTTTTCTTTTTTTCCCTTAACTAGAAGTTGCAATGAGCATTTGGAAAAGGTTTGCAAACTCTTTATTTTTATCACAGTACTTGTGTTGATCAGTTTAAAGAGCATGGGTCCCACCTCCTGTGTTGAATATGCATCTTAATGCCTTGTTAAATCAGCTTATTAAACCAGTTCTTGATTTATTGTGTTCGTGTAAAAGTTTCTGATGTTTGAAAAATATAGGCTGGTGTGCACATGCAGCATATAGTATCAGAAGTGGGCTGTTAAAGTTTCCTGTTTGTCATCGTGGCTAAGAAGAGCTACAATTGCTTTTTTTTTTTTTTTTTTTCTTTGATAGCATGGGCTATCATAGGGCTTTTTGACACTACTGTCATGGTAGAAATATTCTTGTTAGTGCATTTATTTATGCAGAGGGATGGATTTTAAAGATATAGTTCAACTACAGAAGAAAAATACTAAAAGCACTCTGAAGTTCTGAAAATTTGTCCATACAGATACCATAACTCATGCTGCTTGCCAGCTGTAGCCTGACAAATGTAAGGGTGGGAGGAGTTGTCCCTGAGGCTTGGGTTTTCTAGTCTTCCACTTCAGGGGCATACAGGTATACACCGCCCGCATGAGTGACAAGGTGATTGTATGTTGGTAGGTAAGAATTCAGGAGTATGATGACTACTCTGTATCTCCATACATATTCATCCTGTAGGCATAAGTAGCTTGCCTAGGTTTCTTTGGGGGTTAGTGATGATCTTAACCAAGGTGAAAAAATTGAAACTAGTAAGGATTGATGCAGTTCTGGTTGGCTTAGCAACCCATGCCAAAATAAAACTGTAACAAATAAAATATCATATATAAATAGCTACTTTGCAAAACATTGCAACATAGTTTTGTAATGTCTTTATTGTCCTGTTTTTTCAATATTTTATCGAGTAAGACGCTGCTGTCATTTCTATGAAATTCTTATTTTTCATGCTAGCTTTAGGAAACTGAGGCAAAGGACAGACGTCATACATAGAAGCCAAGTAGTTTCTCTAAAAGCGGATTGCTTCTGTTGATGCATGTATCTTAACTTTCCAGATCCAGTTAACAGTCTTGGTAGTTTTCCTAGCTTTTTAATAGTATCTATCTTGCTTCTACCATTTCGTGCAAGGTACAGTAAATGGGTGAGAAATAAAATAAATACCCAAGGGAGGATCAAAATAATTTATACTACTCCACAGACATTTCAAGTCTCGCAGTCTCTGAGCAATCGCTTGCTGAGCTGAGTAGCTCAAAATGGTAAAGCATACTCCATAAATCAGAAACCCAAGTCAGAGTTTCTGAAAAAACATTATTTTGCCAATGTTTTTATTAAAAACAGTACAAAATATGTAGTTTAACATAAGTCTTTTGCAGGCTTTAAGGAATGTGAAAATTTTAATAAAACAAACTTCATTTAAATAAATAACCACTGTATTTAGAAAGATATGGAGTTATCAAGCTTTCTAATAATGATACTGATATTTATGCAAAATATTTTGCATAAAACGAAGAGTTTACTGGGTATATGAAAATACAGTGACTATCAAGCTGTGAAGTATTTGTTTTAGAGGAATTGTACATGTACATGATGTTAGTGATACCAGAGAATGAACAC
Organism: Perdix hodgsoniae; assembly: GCA_035772895.1. Classification (NCBI taxonomy): domain Eukaryota; kingdom Metazoa; phylum Chordata; class Aves; order Galliformes; family Phasianidae; genus Perdix; species Perdix hodgsoniae. The sequence goes on from JAPSGF010000011.1 coordinate 4,428,066, forward strand.
TCTTGGCAGTCAAAATCTTGTCTTTGTATATGGTATGGATATATAACACACTTCTGTATAGCATTATATTTCAAACGGATTTTCTAGACCATTATCTCCAGCAAAGAGTGAGACAGTGATTTCCCCATCTCAGTCCTTGATGAAGTACCAAATTAGTGCCAGTTAAGGTGTTGGCTTTTTTATGAAGTGAATACTTCTGTTAAAAAAAAAAAAAAAAAGAAAAAGAAAAAGGTCTACAAATTAGTCTTTAGGCCAGTGAATAATTATTACAGAGTAACAATTTTAGTTTATTATTCTGTATGTTTTTCATTTTGAGGGTAAAGAGCACCAAGTGGTAAAGTTTCTATTATCAAATGCAGACACCATGGACTGTGATTTGAATGCCAACTTATTTAGAACAGTAGAAAACATGAACCCCTCACAACTGCAAGACAGCAAGGAGATTATGCGTATTGTGCTTAGTTTTA